>JAHKKF010500920.1:0-16399 GCA_019740295.1 Labeo calbasu
TGAGATGATTTTTGCAGAGCTGATTTTGGCAAGGTAAAAAGGGTGTTGTTTTACACAACTATTGAGAATTTTTAACCAAAGTATATTATAGACTTTTCGTTAAGACCCTAAAGAATCATATCAACTTGTGGAAATGGGCATCCGATGAACCCTTTAAAACAGTTCAGTTTTAAAACAGATGAGCCAAATCATACTCTTGTACAGTACATATAAGTGCATTTGTTGCCAATGTCCATACATTTTGATAAAAACCTTGAAAAACAAAATTTATAGGTATTTAATAAGGCTTTTTACCAATTCATTTCTTACATCAAAGTATTCCAAAACAATCCTGTGATTTTGACTCTTTTGGAGCAGTATTTATGTCTACAGCTTGTGTATGATGCCTTAAAATACTCTTTATGTAAGCAGCCCAGTAGATTTTTTTTTTTAACAGAGCCACAGGGTGTGGGCAGGTAATGTGTGTTCCTTAAAATAAAGGGGCATCATTTTAAGAATCTAACCTTTTGTTTTAATGGATGTATTAATAATCGTATGGAAAAGTGCACCATTAGGAACTCTCGCTCTCTGCAAATAACAACTACTTGATGCAATATTTATTCATCTGCAGTGATCACTAATGCTGCTTCTATTTATGTGCGAGGCAAAAATGCAATTACATTAATACTTACTTGAATTAACAAGAACTCCTACTGATACACTGTATGGATGCCTGCTCTACAAATAATAAATAATATATGAGATTCTTCAGTCTTATGTAGAGGCAAAAGGTCAGTCCATACACACCGGATGAGTGCATTCCAGTTTGTGAATATTGATTTCCTTTATTTTTCTATAATGTTACTGTACACAGACATAATCACCAATGGTGTTTATTTACAAATAAAGGTACAAAAGTGCTAGTCCTTATAGTATATTCCACACATGTGTAGCAGCACAGAAGATATTTGACTTTACCTCCATTAGCAACCCGGAAAACACATGACGTCTGCGAGCAGAAGTGTGTGGCGTGTTCTCTCTCTCTCTTTCTCGCTCTCAGCTCAGTGCCTTCTGCCATTAGTCAGGACGAGATTAATGTATGAAAATGCAGCAGGTCAATGCTTACCCTCTTTTCCTGCTGCATGAATTATTTACAGCTGCATGGGAACTCCATTATGCATACTGCCCACCACTTTAGACTGCTCTTAACCACACAACACACACATACACACCCAAAAACAAACACACATTAAATGCAAAATCTTTTCGTTTGGACTGTTGTATTTTTATGATGATGGTGTAAATGGTTAATGCTTTGCTTATATAAAACTGTAATAATTAAGCATATTACTGCGTTTTAAATGCACTACTTTATTGATTTTTCTAAACAATTCTGCTTTTGATTTGTTGTAGAACTCTGACCCTAAGTCTTAAGGCTGGGACACACCAACCCAACGGTCGGACGTCGGCTCTCGTCGGGCAGCGTCTGTCGTACTAGTCTGTTTGGTGTGTTCCACGTCGGCGGGACCGTCTGGAAAAGTGAGAACTCTGTTTGGATGCCTAGTTTCGCGAACAAGTCAGTGCCGGAAAATTAAAGCGAAAGTGATGAAAACGAGTAAGTAACCGAAGGCGGCACATAAGTGTTTTAATGTTACTTGATCTTAAGCATTCCAATACGTGAATATTAAAATAACAACATGAGCCTCTTAAAATGTAGAAAGTTATCAATATGACTTATATTCAAAATGGTAAGCAAACGCTGCTTTGTTTACGTTTCATATCTGCGTTTATCTCGTATATCTTTGTTTTGGTTTCTCCATTTGAATGACGAATATATACTATTAAAAGCTGCTGCAACAGACAGCTAAATCTATTTACGCAGGCGCAGAACGCACATGTTAGTTTGCAGTCAGCTGTAGTCTGTGCAGTGCGTTCAAGCACAACTTTTTGTCTAGACGTTGCCGACGTGAGGCGACAACACCGTCGGCTTTTGTCGACGCTAGTCGTCTGAAGTCGGCTTGGTGTGCCCTGCCTTTACACTGCATTCAGAACAAACTGCTGGGCTTCCATATATTTATCAAGCTGCCTTTATTTATTTTCCCATTGTATTTATTTTTGCATATTACTGTCACTTGTGCCAAAATTTTATTTTGCAATTATTTTACCTAAAACCTCAACAATATTGTTTTGTTACCTGATCTATCTATCTATGATCTGTCTATCCACTGATTTAGTTGCCATGTTTAGTTGCATTATTATTATTAGCCAGGGAGCGAGCAGGGTAACACTTTAGTCCACTTTAGACATTCTACTAACTATAAGTAACTACGAGTCAATAGCAGTCGTAGACTGTCTCACCTTATGACTGACACCTTATTTTGATGGTCAGACATTCTACTGACTGTAAGAAACTTTGCAAGTGCATGTCAACTTGTACTAACTTTAAGCCTAACCTGACAGTCGAGTTATACTCTACACTCTTAAAAATAAAGCTTTAAAAGGTTCTTCACAGTGATGCCACAGAAGAACCATTTTTGGTTCCACAAAGAACCATTCAGTTGAAGGTTCTTTAAAGAACCATCTCTTTCCTACCTTTTTATAATCTGAAGAACCTTCTTTCACCACAAAGAACCTTTTGTGAAACAGAAAGGTTCTTCAGATGTTAAAGGTTCTTTATGGAACCATTTAGACAAAGGTTCTTCTATGGCATCGTGAAGCACCTTTATTTTTAAGAGTGTAATGAGAGTTAGTTGACATCTTGTTGCAAAGTTAGTAAAATGCCTAAAGTGGACTATCGAAATAAAGTGCAAATGGGAACGGAAATGATTTCCATGTCTTCAGAATAGGTTCCAGACCTTTGTTTGTTTTTCAAACAGTCTGTCAACCAAAATCAGAGACAAGAGTTATCGATCAAAGTCAAATATTAGGATGTTTAGGTGTTTGTGGCCTTAGCAGCTTGTTTCATTCTGATATAAGAAGCAGATCCCTTGCATGTGCTTGCGTTTGAAACATGAAACATGAACAGACACACTAGATGTCACTATTGTAACTTGATGCAGAGCTTGTGTTACACACAGCCCGTAGGATGTAGCAGGCAGCAAGGAAATACGTCAAAGAGAGAAGATAAGTGAAACCACATATAACTAGAAATATAAACTAGATAACTAGAAATGTATTTATTATTATTACTACTACTACTACTATTAAAAAAGAACACCCATTTATGTAGTTCATTGCTTTATAAAACAGAAATATGATAAAAGACACCACTGATAAACTGTAGGCTGTTTACAAAAAAAAAAAAAAAAATCAAACATTAAAATAGTATTATACAGTCACAGGTGTGAGTTAATGAGCATTTTAAACCAACTTTCAACTGACAAATGATCACCGTTTTATATTGATTTAAAGACTTTGATATGTTCAGGTGAAAATGTTTTTAATTCAGGTGGAAATTATGGAGACTTGACAGTTTTGAAAAGCGAAGATTAAAATGTTCTTTGAGAGAACGTAAATAGTTATGCGTGGCACATAATTATGACAGAAAGGCATTCCATTATTAGCTCATGAATAGATATATGCACACCTTTCATGTGGGATGAATGTTATTGTAATGGGATAAATTAATTCAATGCTAATATGACACTCATCACTCATCACTGTAAATGAAAGAAAAGAACTACTGGAGCACTTACATTGTCTTGAAAATGATTTTAGAGAAAGGCAAATGATGTACCTAATAATTTGAAATAGATTTGCTCATATCCTTCAAAATATGTCGTATGTCTGGAGGCAATCATTTTCCGAAAATGGTTCTGTGGGTTTGTCTGCAATGTCTTGGAGCAGACAGGACTGGAATATTTTTAAACAGATCATTTGAACAAAGTCCAGTAGTGAGTTGATACATCATAGATTTATTTAAGTTTTATTTTACTTTCAGCACCGTGAAGAAGCAGATTAAGTGTGGACAAACAAAACTAACATACTGTCCTGATTTATCTGATTCATGTTAACGGTTCTTGATAAGGACGCTGACATGTCCTTGAACAGCTGAGAGATGCATGCTAATGCTGCAGCAAATGGCATATTCTCTATGTAAGCCATCTCTTTGCTGTATTGAGGGTTTCTGAACTACTGGTTTAGATTCTTGTGTCCTTGAGTCAGCGGCTGCTTGACTTGAATGGCATTGGATATCAATCTGTGAGGAAATTATGGTCAAAATACGAATATTAGTCTGGTTTGGCAGATAATGACCAAACTATAAAGAACAAAATCATGATAATAAATAATTTCAGTAAGACTATTATATATCTTATTACTACTTCTGGTTTTATGACTGATAATAACTGTTAGCAGAAAGACACACACACACATACACACATACGCAAATCTGAACATTTGCAAAAAAGATTTAAATCTGTACTAGATTGTATTACCATCAGTGCCTGGAACAGGAGTTAATTGAAAACACATCTTCTCTGTCACCCACCAGAATCATAACCCTGAAAATATCTTTTATCACAAACCAGAAAAAAAAAAAAAAAGAAGTGAGTGAGTTATTCTGTGATGGGTAATTCAGTACATTATGAAGAAATGCATGTTTTGTCAGATTTGTTACATTGTATTAATCATGTTTAAGTTGATTTGTGCCATCACAAGCTAAATATGTTTTAATAGAGTGAAATATATTTATGCCTTCAGAAAGGTAACGGGGTTGACAGCTCTACAGTTTAATTTGGCATTGCATTTCTTGTGTTCAAAGTCATGAAACAACTTTAAATTTCCACTTTTTAATGATCGGTTGTTTACTGTCAGTAACAGGGCTGAAATTTTTAGATTATCACCTACAACATAGAAGATTAAGGTGACACTTTAGTACAGGGAACAATTCTCACTATTAACTAGTTACTTATTACCATGCTTATTATTAACGTATTGGTTGTTTATTAGTACATATAAAGCACCTATTCTGCATGACCATATTCTACATCCTTAATCCTATACCTGAACTTTATAATTACGTTACTAACTATAATTTATAGCAGCAAATCAGGATTTTATTGAGGCAAAAGCTATAGTTAATGGTTTATTAACAGGGAGAACTGGACCTTAAAATAAAGTGTGACCAAGATAAATTATATTTAGAGAAATTATATTTTTATTCAACATTATAAATAGTCATTAATAATGTTGCAAAAGCTTTTTATCTCACATAAATGATTTTCTTCTGAATGTTTTATTCATTAAAGAAGCAGCAACTGTTTTCAGCCCTGACAATAATAAGAAATATTTCTAAAAGAGCAAATCAGCATATTAGAATGATTTCTGAAGGATCATGTGACTGAAGTAATGACAACTGAAAATTTACAGGAATAAACTACATTTTACAATATATTAAAATAGAAAAGAGTTATTTTAAAGTATAAATACAGCACTGTATTGTGCTGTATATCAAATAAAGTACCCAATATAAATAATAAGCCCATAACCATTGTTATTTTTCTAAGCATGTGAACATAAGGAACACAAATGGCCGTTTTGCAGAATTACTCGGTTACTGCTGTATACTGGTGTTTCTCTGCCTATGAAATCATCAACCATCCATTCTCACAGAGAGCATTTCCACAGAGAGTTGCTCTCTTTGGAAAGCGGTCGGCTTGGGTTGACATTTCATTCATGTGATATTTTGAAAAAGTAAACACTTCAGTGTTTAAACAAACTTATAATTCAAGTGTTTACAATGCAGTTGCACTGAGAGCTTGATTATTCTGGCATGGGTCGCTATTTTTGTCCTCCTAGCCCTCGGTTCATCTCAGCGTGAGCAGACGTACATTGGTGCTTGACGTGGGTGTCTGTGTGTGTCTTCGGTGTAAGTGCGTGCGTGTAAGGTTACCGTTGGCAGATTTTTAATCTACATGTACGATGTGCCCTCCCGTGTCTTGTGTCTACTCAGCAGTATGTGGTCGAGTGTGATTTGGAGTGTTGGGCCGCAGCGTATTGATTGGCTGCGCCGGGGTAGGGCGCAGGCGGACGACACACTGGTGACTTTGTTGTAAATGCAGAACGGGTGAGTGGTGGGTGTCAGGCTTAGGGTGCCGGCCAATCATCAATCATGAGCTGTCAGGCCTCCCTCTCTCCTCGCAACCCTGCTTTTTTTCTGCCTCAATGATCAGTCTTTGTTTAAATTGCGCAGTAAGACTCCCGCCAGACCACGAGAACAACCGCCAAGTTGTTTGCAGGTGCTATCGTTCACAGCTGCCAATTAAAGTCATGTGATTTCCATAACAGCCACAGGGCATGGTAAACATAATGTATTTTAATACATCTATACTATGCATAGAATAGAAAGGTGGACTCGTATGGTGGTTGTGGTCGATAATAATGTTTCTGAGGTTGAAATCCAGACTGCTTCTTTAATTCGTGTTATGTTAATTCATAATGCACGAAAACGTACAAAGACGGTTCTAAAATGATTGGATTTGCAGTATTAAAGGAGTGGTTGACCCAAAAATAACAGTTTGCTCAAAATGTACTCACCCTCAGGCCATTCAAGATGCAGGTGAGTTTGTTTCTTCATGGGAACAGATTTTAAAAAAATGTAGCGTTACATCTCTTGCTCGCCAGTGGATCAAATGCCATATACAAGTCCATAATCCATAACAATGCTAATTTCTCTAGTGAAATATCCATCATCTGTTGTCCTCTCACATCAAAATTCACCCACTTATTTGTTAAGAGTCATTTTGGACTGTTTTCGCTTGTAAACGGTGCTTGATCTGTGCATATTTCTCTGCTGATTCAGATGAGATGACTTTTTCACAGTAGAAAGCATGGAAGAAGGACTCATATTCGGAAGTCACAGTCTAAAGTTAAAAAAAAAAAAAAAAACATCTTAATGATGTATTTGTTTTTTTACTAACACAGCTTTTAACTTCACAAGATGTTGATTGATGGACTGGAGTGGTGAGGATTAATTGTGGATTATTGTAAAGTTTTTATCAGCTGTTTGGACTGTCATTCTGATGGCACCCATTCACTGCAGTGGATCCACTGGTGAGCAAGTGATGTAATGCTACATTTCTCCAAATCTGTTGAAAAAAACAATGTCATCTATATCTTCAGTGGCCATTTTTGGGTGAACTATTCCTTTAACATAAAGGACAGCAACCGTAGATATAAGGTTTTAATAATTGTTCTAGTTCTATGAGAATTGTGAGCTCCAAACAACAACTATATCAATAACAACACATAAATGATATTGTTGGTTTCAGAATGACTTTTCCAGCTGATCGTCAGTAAAAACACTGAGAGTCCACCTGACTTTTAAAAGCTTGAGTGGTAGATGAGGTAACTGCAGCATGTGCTTATTATAAACATAATATTATTGTCCATTGTAAGGACGGTTTAAAGCTATCATTATAGCTATCTTTATAGTTAGCATTCTTGTTGTGAACGAGCCTTTAGCTCATTATTATACCACATGATCACCTGAAATCATACAAAGCTTAAATAATAAACCTGTTATTAATAATAAAACTGTTAAAAAAATTGAATGTTTTATCCTAATGCTTATTGTACAATGGATAGTTGCAATTCTGGATGCTGATTGGCCAATCTTGCATAGTAGCTGTGCTAAAATCCACACTATTGTGGTTTAGCTGTGACATGAAAATCATCCAGCAAATGCCAAGTTCTGTCAGGAAACTCTAGATGGTGGTTAACAGTCACTAGGGCATTTTGCAACACACTTTAAAACCCTCCACCTCCCCAGCTCCACCTGTATAGATCTGCTACAGGTTATTATATATGCTACTTGTGCAGTAGCAGTACGTCTTTGTCGTATGTATTGGCAGCAGCAATAATCTGCTAAGGAAAAACCATGCATTAAGATGCGTGGGGTGAAAACTTTTTGAATTTGAAGATCAGGGTAAATTTAACTTATTTTGTCTTCTGGGAAACATGTAGCTATTTTCTGTAGCATCTGAAGGGCAGTGCTAAATGAAAAGGAAAAAGAAAAAAGAAAGAAAAAAAGATATTTAGGCAAAATAAGAAAAATGTACACGTCTCCATTCTGTTCAAAAGTTCTTATTCAGGTCAGTACTAATTAAACAATAACATGCATTTTGTATGATCTCTCTTATTTTTGTTAATAATTAACATTTTTAATGATTCTGAAAGGGGGAGGTAAACTTTTGACCTCAGCTGTATGTAATTTATCAGTATAGCTTTGAATATTTACAGCACTGCTTAAATAAAAGTTTGAAAACGGTTATATTTTGGGAGCAGTTTTGCCATTTGTTCAACAGAAGCCTATTTAATGTATTTTCAAATATGAGTATATTCTCTGCTAACACATTTTCGAGTTAGCACATTAAATTGTCGATTTAATAATGCATCGTAAAGTGTTTTACTATCCCTGAATTACACTTTTGCTTCTTGTTGGGAAATGACATGTTGTAAATCAGCGGACCTACTTTTAACATTAAGTGAAAGTAGTCACACTCATTCATATCACAGAAGAATAATAAATTTCATGGCCATTTTTTTTTCTTTAAAATACCATCTCTTGCAGCATGGTGGAGACTCGCTTTAAGGCCGGTAATTTACAACACTCATTAGAGTGCTGAAAGCACCTCAGTCAATCTGAACTGAGACGCCGCAGTCACAAACTACATCCTTACTGCAGTGCCTAGAAAAAAATCAATTACACATTAAACCCAGGTAAAACTCTAATGTGCTCCTATGGAGTGTGTGTGTCTATAAAGCTAAACATAAATTCATGCAGTCTCCAGCATGTTCAATAAATATGCTACTATTTTTTTCAAGAATGGTTAGAAGCCAGCTTTAAAAATTATTGGTCATCAAACTCAGAAAATAAAAGTTAATTACTATATGAGTTCATTTCAATCTTTAAAATGGGTAACAGGGTTGCAAATTTTTCCCAAATTAAACTGTAACTCATCAGCGTTTAGCTAATTAGGAATGTTGATTTGTAGTTATTAATAAACAATTAAATTAAGTGTAGTTATTAAATTATTAAGTTATTAAATATATAAATATATATATAATTAAAAATAATATATATTTTTTATTTTTTTCTTATTATAATTCGAGTAACAGGGTTGAGTTTGACGAACGTCAGAATTACTTTTTTCTTTGTAAAGACTGAGATAATGGAATTAGGGTATTTACTTTCTTTCAGCAAAGTGCCCAAATGATATAACGTCCTGGATGTTACAATTTTAACAGTGGTAACAGGGTTGAATGCAAAATTCTCACCATTTTAAGGAGCACAGTATCAGTATCAACAACACCACAAGCACAGCATTTTTTGCCTTTAAATCTTTTTTAAAATTTAATAAGACAGATGAAACATTTACAGAAAGTGTGCCTTTTTAGAAGATCACTTACTTCTGAGTCTTCTAGCTGTGATGGCAAAAAGTGACTGTAAAAAGTTTCTAACTGAGCCGGTGCTTTATTAGCATCAAAAACTTGTTTATTTATTTGTTAATGCATACCTGCACAAGCCTGCAGCTTGTGTAATTGGACTGGGAACTCCCGCTTTGCCTGTAAAGCCTTGATTCAGGTTGCAACATATTTTTTTCGGTTGCAGAGGCTGATCTCCAGTCAGCAGAGAGCCTGGCCCAGCCCGTCTCCTCTCTGCTCTGCTCCGCTGCTGATCTCATCTCCATATATGAGTTGCTTTGCACTTCTTGAGCCTGCCACGATTAATTAGGCACATCCAGGTAAGGGAACTTCTGACAAGGTGCCAAGAGCAATAAACATTGATCATAGTCACAGACTTTTTACTGGCTTACTTGATGGAAGGGGAATGCAGCCTTGTGTGTGTGTGTGTGTGTGTGTGTGAGTGAATAATGTGTCCCTCTGCACTGGGGAATGCTTGTGCGTATGAATATATCTGTGCATGAGGATGCACTTATATACAGGGGCCTCATTTATGCATTCATTCAATTGTTTGTTTGTTTATTTATTCATTTATTTACTTGCTTACTGGATGCCCAAAAAAAACAAAAAAATACTGCTTTAACTGTAAAACTAGCTTATGTCGGACCCGCATATTAATTTATCTTAAAATGTAAATATATAATTTTAATGTGTCTGCGCATGCAGATGCAGACTCATGCATGTTTGTTTGTTTATAGGGTGGGTGCTGGGTACTGATGTACATGCAATTTGCAATTAAGTACTTGTAATTAGATTGCAAGATCACAACTGTTCAAAACCACAGTACAGTTTTTAATGGATTACAGGGTTACATATAATTCACACATTAACAGTAAATTATTTATAATTTGCTGATTTTACCCTAGATTAAGTTACTAAACACTGCCAATGCACAGCTGCACAGCTACATTATTAATATTGGAAATCTGGACAAAAATATTTAAAAAATTGAAAGACTTTGGTCATGTAATATCATGTATTCATTTTATAAATGTTTGTTAATGTAATGTAGGGATTATTTATTTATTCATTCATTCATTCATTCATTTATTAAACCCTTTGATCTCAAATATTTGTTTAAAGTCCCCATGAGATTTCAATAATTTAACAACATATTAGCAAGTTCACGGTTCCAATTTTTAATTTGACATTTTTTTATATTATTAGTCATTTTAATTTGATATTTTAATGTTAGTTTTTCATCAACACATTTATTTATTTATTTATATTTTTTTTTTTCTTATGAATCCCAGTTTTATGTAATCAGTATGGTACAAAATAAACCCATGCAAGTCTATTTGATAAATGAATGAGTGAGATTAAAAGTAATCAAAAAGTAGTCAGACTACATTACCTAATATGTGTAATACAGATTATGTTACTAACCATAATTTTCCTCATGTAATTTGTAATCACCGGACCTAAAACAATCATGCAGATCGTTTTCTAATAATAATAATTATAATAATAATATAAACAACAACAACAAAACAACATTATTATTATTATTATTATTATTATTATTATTATTATTATTATTATTATTATTATTATTTACAATGAGTTAAAACAATTTTGTAACACTTTACAGTTAACAATATTAGTTACTATGAACTAAGAATGAACAATACTTCTACAGCATTTAATAATCTTATATAATGTTAATTTCAGCATTTTCTAATCCATTATTAAAATTTCACAAGTTGTGTTTGTTACCAGTAGTTAATGCACTGTGAACTAACATGAACTAACAATGAACAACTGTATTTTTATTAAATAACTTTAACAAAGTATAATAAATATATTGTTTATTGTTCATTCATGTTAGTTAATACATTAGTTAATATTAACAAATAACACCTTATTGTAAAAATTTAAAATTTGGCATGTTTAAATGAGGATAATGCGTCTGTCTACATGCACTAGTATGTAAGTGTAGGCCATCCCGATCATGTCGAAGCATGTAAGCATGTGTTGTGACTTTCTAATAAACCAAACCTAATTTTAGGGGGATTTTCCTTTCAAGGTCATACTTCTGGCAGAGAGCATCGAAAAACAATCCCATCTCTTTTTCCAGAGCTGGACGTTCTGAAAATGCACATAAAAAATTGCAAAACCAGAACATAATGAAGCTGCAAAACAAAAACATTGTGCCTTGGCCAGAAGTGGAGAAAAACACTGAGGGATGTAATGGAGGCCAGATGAGCTGACAGTAACAAATACCTCCATTAGCTGCCACTGGCGGAAGGCTGGAGAGGTGGAAGAGGCTTTCACACAAAGCATGGTGAGGTGTTACGGGATGTGTCGTGTCCAGGTGGGACAGCGAAGTCAAGTCGACCTGAGCGAGACAGGACCGGTGAGGAAAGCAGAGGAAATCTGTGCAAAAGAAGAAGCAGACGGACATGCAGTTCGTTGCACTTTCCACAGAGAGTGTGTGTGTGTGTGAGAGAGAGAGGGACAGCTGGGATTTCAATCAGAGACTTCTTTATGCAGTCTTCTAACACATAATGAACTGAAGCACTGCTCAGCATGAGCAAGCCTTATTCACACACACACACACACACACACCACCAGTGTTTTAGCATCATTACTGAACACACACACACACCACAGCTCACGCAATCAAAACCAAATGTGCTGCGAGCGCATTGAAAAGACACGTCAGAAATGACAATGTGCTGAGCGGAAAGTGATTTGTCCAATCCGTTAAAAGTTTATATCAACAATTAGTTCATAATAAGTCCGTTTGATTAAAAGCTGAAGCCCACAGGCTGCACGGTTCCTCGGGGGCTGATCTGGTGTATAAAAAAAATTACCTCACCCTAAACCTGTCAGCACACCATTACGGCCCACGCCGCCATATGATGGCATGCCAAAAAAATAAAAAAAAATACTGAAGCCATTGTAGCGAGAAGGTGTTGGCAGATGTAGGCTTAAGGAATGCAGTGACAGGGTTATTTGTTGGACAGAGTTTGTGCAATGGAGAAATGTTTAAGGGAAAAAGGCTTCGGTCTGTGGCTTCTTATCAGTAAGCCTAATAGAGTTAGATAGGGGAATATCTTGATGAGAAATCAGATAAGGGCAGAAAGAAAAACAAAACCCTCAAAACACTAGCAACCAAAGGCTACAGTCTCCAGAAGCAATGACTCATGCAGGACAGCGGGCCAAAAAGAGGTTTGCAGCCCATCTGCAAGAACATGCATGTTTGCAGAAAGAATAAACTCTCAAAGCAACACAATGCATGCCCTGTAATCTGCTGTGGAAAAGCACAAACCCATGCCAGATATTTGTCATATCCCACAAATGTTTTTAAATAAATATGCCGACCGATCTTATCAAATTAAGGGGATCAGTATGAATCTATATGGCTTGCGTGCATTATATTTAGGCCTTCCTAAGCCATACATGCAAAGAAAATGCAATTACTTGAAATAAACATTCACTGAAGGCAAATAAGAAGTCATTTTAAAATTATAGGTTTCACATCAGCTAGTTGTCAAAGCGACATTTCTCATTTTTAATTAAGTACTTGTTTATCTGAAACTGTAATAGTGTCAAAGATACTAAAATAACACGGGTGAGAAACAAATCAAATGTTAAATCACTGAGAATATTCCCCTAGTCTAAGTCTCATTTAATTCAATAATTATGTATGATAGATAGATAGATAGATAGATAGATAGATAGATAGATAGATAGATAGATAGATAGATCGGTAACATTTGATGTCAATACCATGGGCTCTTGCTTGTCATAACAAAACACAGCATGCCAGTTTGAATATGCAGACTGTAGAATGAGATGCAAAAGATGGAAAGATTTTCAATTAATAAAAACTTACATTTTGGTCTGTCACTTACAAAGATTTAGTATGCCTTAAAAGACTTCTCGTGCAGATATTTGTAATATGTTTTTTTTTTTTTTTTAATGAATATGTCTGCTGGAATCTTTAACTTTAACTGAAGTCAAATACATACATATATATATATATATATATATATATATATATACACACACAGTAACACTAAAATAACACTGGCGAGGAACAAATCTAAATTCTCCTTGTTGGAGTCTCATTTAATAACCTTTTTTGGGTGAATGTGGCCATTCTTGAAAATTTCTTCTTTGACCTTCCACAAACAAATAACAGCACACCTGTCAAGAATTACATGGAAAAAAAAAAAAAAAAAAAAAAACATAATAGAGTACACTGTCTCTTCAAGCTCTGTAATTTCCCAGGATGATGAAATTCTAAGGAATGGTAAACTTGGCAAATGTCATACACACTATGTTAATTCTGTTAACATACATATAACACACTCTGTCAGAGGTTAAATTAGCACCTTATGTCAGCTCTGAATGGATGATCTGACTTGGTCAAGTCACAAATTTCTCTTTTATGCGTTCAGAAAAAAAAGAAGTGTACTTAATTGCATTAAATGTGCACTTGTACTTCAGACATGTGTGTGTGTGTGTGTGTGTGTGTGTGTGTGTGTGTGTTTACACATTGTAATATTGTCAAATTAAAAGTTTTACTTAAAGTGCAAATAAATCATTATGTCTTCATAATCTTGTACAAATGTGTAATTACATATTTATTTAAATACATGACATACAATTTTCAATACAAGTATATCTGAGCTTACCATAAATGTTTTTCAGTACATTTGGCAGCACACTTTAATCATATTTCAAAGACAACTAAAGTAATTATGAGATTACATATAAAAAAGCAAGGAAGTCCTACTTAAGTGGATCAAAAAGCACTCTTAACTTCAACTAATTGCATTTAAAATAAATGAATACATTTTCATGTAACTGTAAATAACATGCAATTAAGTACCTGAAAACATCGCATTCAGTAGGTATATTATTTTAAAGTATATAATTTCTGTAATATGTACTCTTTTTTTAAAGTATACTACAACACTAGCAACCAAAGGTTACAGAAGCAATAACTCATGCATAATAGGAAACCAAAAAAAAAAAAAAAGGTTTGCAGCCCATCTTCAAGAACATGCATATACAGAACGAATACACTCGGAAAGCAATGCAAAATGTAAGAAAAAAAACTATTCACCAGCGGCAGTTTTGTCATATCGTAGAAATATTTTGAAAGACATACTATAATAATGGCTCTTTTCAAATGAGTGGATTCAGCATATTCCATGTGCAATCTACTGACCGACCTGTCTGCGCAGGAATGCTCTCATAATGGAGAAAACATGAGGCTTCTTTCAGCTTGGAGATGCCTGTGGAGGGGAGAAGGCTTTGCTTAAGAGTGTGCATTAGCCCGTTCATACCTGGGGGCCAATGAATGGAGCCCTCAGGTAAGCCTTGTTGAAACAAATCTAAGCTGCTAATGACACGCACTGTGAAAATATTCACAGTTCATTTAGCTTGATGACAACTGCAGCCCCCCTGCGCCCCCGCTCCACTGTTTTGTGTATTAGTCATACCTTCGTGTTGTAATCTATGACAACAACAGCCGTTTCTTGCATGGCAAAATGCATGGGAAAACCATCAAATTGTCTATTGTTAGATACTATCTCATGTTTTCTTTACATGCTTAATACCAGAAAGAAAAGCTCACTTGATATGATGATTATGGCATGACAAGGGCTTAAAGGGATAGTTCACACAAAAAATGAAAATTCAGACTTTTTTCATATACTCACGTCGTTCCAAACCTGTATGTGGTTATTTTTGATGTGGATCACAAAAGGAAAAATGTAAAGAACCTGCCTGTATAGCTTCAAGATATATTAAGTCTATGCCACCTGTGCTATAGGCTATTAAAGATGTTTTAAGAATAAAAATGTGCAGATTTTCAACCAACTTTGCACTGTTAGCGTCAGTATACCGATCTCATGAAAAATTTAACTATTTTATGAGGTGGAGATTTTAGATTAATTCATATGTTATGATTTGTACAAAAATTTGCAATTTTTAGAAAAAAAAAAAAAAGATGAAGCTCCACCCCTAATCTCACTCCTAAACCTAACTGTCAGTGCCCTGTCAGCTGAACGTAGGAAAACATGCAAATCATACAAATTCATGTAAACAGAGTGCAGTTATGACTTTTCAAAAACTGAAAGACTTATTCACCATGCGGGTTCCCACAAGATTTTTCTATAGGTTTTTATAGTGAGGTTTTTTAATTCATGGACAAATAAAATAAAATAAAAAAAATAAATAAAATAAAATAAAATAAAATAAAATAAAATAAAATAAAATAAAATAAAATAAAATAAAATAAATCTGTTGACTTACCTTACATTTTGTTGCACACTATAAACTGTGGTAATGTGCCTGTTTCGGAATGATCCAGGTGCAGTCACAAACTTTCATTCAAACAAACTTAAAAATAAATCCAGACGTGGTCAAGAAAAACAGAACTGACAAGAAACACATGATACATCCATTTAAGACAGCGCCGGACAAAGATGAAACACTGGGACCTATAGACAAATTATCTGTTTGTAAACATTTAGGATGCGCGCAGCATGGTTGCAGAAAACCTGGGAGAGGTAACCTTTACGGCTAGAGAATTACACGGACACGGTACAAAATACTTAGATTTAAAAAGAGTATAGATTATATTGATTGCATGTCATTTTCAAAATGTTATTTGCATATTACAAGAGCTTGTCATACAGCGATCATACAGCTTGTCATACTTGCATATTACAAGAGCTTGTCATACAGCGAAAGAACAAAAAAAGGTCAATTTGATTTTATATTTCAAAATTCTGACTTTATTTTCACAATTCCGAGATTATATCCCACAATTCGTCATTCTCTCTTTTCCCCTTTGGCTCAGAGTTTATATCCCACACTTCTGCCTTTTTTCCCCTCAGAATTAACAAACTCACTAGTTTTGTTAAATCGAGTTATAAAGTCCGAATTAGGAGATATAAACTTGTGGGGGAAAAAAAGTCAGAATTGTGAGATA
>JAHKKF010500925.1:0-20903 GCA_019740295.1 Labeo calbasu
TATAGGTATTATATACATTTGTACAATAATAATAATAATAATAATAATAATAATAATAATAATAATAATAATAATAATAATAATAATAATACGCACACACAAAATCTAAATATTTTATATAATAATAATATTAATAATAATATTATTTAATACAAATAATGATTAATAATTACGTTTTTACTGATGGCAGTAACTCAAGTTTAAGATATGTATGTACAGTATGTACCTATGAATAGGTATATATTTAAATACACACACAAACACATTTCAATAAATATATAAAATATATAACGCATATCATAAGTACAAGGACATGCATGTTCATGGCCGAATCCTTTGTACTTGAGACTCCTTAGATGACACATTCCTGTGAGTGCAGAACCCTTTCCCGTGCCCCTCTCCTCTCTCTTCCAGCTACGCTACCAGATCTCCCCTCTTCTGTGCATATTTCTGCTGGCTGTTATTATTAGCATGGCTCCAGGCCAGCGTTGTCAGGGGCCCGAGCACTGTGTGGCCCCCACGGACACTTAAGACACGGCAGCTCGACGCAGGTATATCACACACTCACACCGGCCACGTCGCCGTGCATAAGACACTGTCTGGTAAATTCGCAGTGGCTATGTTTAGTGCCACAGGGCTGTGCAGTTCGTTCAGGAAAACCTCAAAAAATCCTGCTTTCGCTGTGGCTGCAACTGCCAGTTCCAAGAAAAATCTCTCTTTTTCTTTCTCCCTCTCTCGGGCAAACACGCAGTCACTTACACTTACTCGGCTCTGGACGATTTTGCGAGCTTTATGATAAATTCCTCTATTTTAGTCGAGTGAAATATTACCGCAGTTAAGCCTAGAAATGTTTGAGCGCAAGCGCTCCGTCATGCACCCTTCCACTCCGCGACGGAGCACAAACCCTTTTAAGGGAAAAAAAGTGCATAAATCATTACCTCAGAGTTCAACATAAAGGACTCCTGCTGCATAATCTTTACATTTACAAGAAAAACACAAATCTCAGGCAAGCATGAAATTGTAAATAATTGAATATTGGAGCTATGGGCCGGTTTCAGGTTCCCGGGTTGAGGGTCCCATCATAGCTAATGGCCAAACTGGAAATGAGATTAATCCACAAACCCAAGCCACTCCAAAACGACACTGGCCCTCCTTATTTTTACACACCTGTGCCACACACACACAGACACACTGGTTGTGTTGACAAAGATCCTGAATGACTAGCTCAGCAGCACCCGGGCGACCGCGACTCAATTCCCGATCATTAAGTTTAACCTGAACTAATGGAGGACCGTTATTATCCGCGGTGGTCTCGCAGACGCCTGTCACAGACTTGAGTGGCATTGCAGCCGCACACACACTCACACAGCAGACTGTCAGACGTGCTCGCAACAAGCGGCCATTGTTCTTGTTACTGAGGCCGTGTTCATTAAAGCAAACCTTAATGAGGTCTGCAGGCCTTACATAGACACACACACACA
This sequence comes from Labeo calbasu, assembly GCA_019740295.1. Classification (NCBI taxonomy): domain Eukaryota; kingdom Metazoa; phylum Chordata; class Actinopteri; order Cypriniformes; family Cyprinidae; genus Labeo; species Labeo calbasu. The sequence continues at coordinate 1,482 of JAHKKF010500925.1, forward strand.
CTAGACCTCCATCACATTCATCAAACCCTCTCAAGTATTTCATCACTCAAAAAGACACGCACAACTGCTTTTACCCATTTTAAAGACATGTTTGAATGCTCTGTGCGTCAGTGATTAACAATAATGAGTCTGTAATTACGGCCGACTCCCTATCAATTTGCATCCCCCATTTTGTTTGCATCAGGCCAGGAAGAAATAAACAAAGAGCCTGTTTGCGGCTGCTATTGTTTTGGCCTCAGCGTCACCAAATGCTAATTTTCCGCAATTTGGTTGTTGATCCTGTTCCAAAAAATGCCTTGCTGTAGACAGTCTACATAGGTAGATGCTTTTAAGGCAGCATCATAACTGAAAGTGAACCTCATAAGCGACCAATAGCTAAACTAACAGCGTACAAGATCCATTTGATGTTGAATGACACCATCTTGGATCATTTTTTATAACAGAGCCTGTCATACTACTGCCATTTTTGGTTCCAAAAAGAACCTTTCATGGAACAGTTCTTAAAAGATGGTTCCATGAAGAAGCTTTAACATCCTTGGAACCTTTTCAATGAACAAAATGTTCTTTATAGTGGAAAACAGATCACACTGAGAAAAAATGGCTATTTTAGGAAAAAATATTTTGTGCATTCTGTCACCATAAACTGGCCTGTCAATCATGTTGTCCTAGTTATCGTCTTCATATCCACACTGCACATTTCATTTTATTTAATTTACTTTGCTTAACCATTCTACCTACTGTACTGGAAAGAAAAGAAGTTGCCAGTCATTGGTCTTTCATGCAGAGAACTTGTCTAATATTTTTGGTTGAACGTATCTGTAAGCATTCATAAAAGTTTACTATGAAAGTATGTTTCTGCCACTGAATACAAAAAAAAAAAAAAAAAAAAAAAGGTAATTATGACTTTTTCCTCTCACAATTCCAACTTTTTCTTCAACATTTTAAGATATAAACACGCAATTCTGAGGAAAAAACTTTATATCTCGCAAAAGTGACTTTTTTTTCCCTTAGAATTGCGACTTTATATCTCGCAATTATAACTTTTTTTCTCAGAATTGTGACTTTATATCTTACAATTGTAATTTTTTCTCAGAATTGTGACTTTATATCTCACAATTGTAATTTTTTCTCAGAATTGTGACTATATCTAGCAATTGTGAATTGTTTCTCAAAGTTGCAACTGTAACTTTGTTCTCAGAACTGCGACTTTATATCTTGCAGTTGTAACTTTTCTCAGAATGGCGATTTTATATGTCACAATCGTAACGTTCTGCACAGAACTGCAACTTTATATCTCGCAGTTGTAACTTTTTACTCACAATTGCAACTTTATATCTCACAATTGTGACTTTTTTCTCAGAAATAGTAGATCATCCAATTACAATTTGGAATGCACTAATTCTAATTTCGAATACTATTTAGGATGGATAGTATGTGAATTAGGACATAGCAGATTCCAATAGAGATTGATATTGGCATGTTCCTAAGCTAACAAGATACTCTGATAAAAAAAAATCTGCATAAAATCCACAGAAAATGTGACATCTTAGCCTTTTGGAACAGCAAGTGCACCTTGGATGCCTTAAGATGCTGTGTATGTAAGCAGCTCACTAGGTCTTGGAACTGAGCCATTTTACACAACCAATGCAAATTACTTATTGTAAATACAACGTATATTTTTATGATTACCACCTCTGAATCACATTAGGTCCATTCTCAATACATTTTATTGACTGTTTGGACGTGTATCAAATAAATTCCCTGCCTTTTCTGCTCACTTAGAATCACTAGCCCTGCAAAGTACAGCAGGCAAGCGCCTCTGCTAGTTTGGACTCCAAGTGAAGGGTAATAAAACCCGCTTTAAAAAAGCCAGACCTGAGATGTTTATTAATAGCATGAGCGATTGTAATGGGGAATCATTAATAACACATTTCTTATGAGGTAAGAATCTCTCGAATGCCAGTTTGTCTCTAAGCAGTGTTGCTGATTAAAAACTCTCACCATGAGAGCGCGTTTCTGCGTCTGACTCACTGCCAGATGAAGAAATTAACTAATTCCACAGTGCTTCTCAACTTACAAACACAAACCGAGCCGCAATACCGCAAAGTGACGTATAGTTCCGCTTATGTAAAGCAGCCAGGATGCATTTCATTGAATGCGCACAGGTAAATATACATTCGAAGAGGGAATCCTGAGTGACAGCCACACCGGCGGCTTTGATGTCAGGCTTTAATCAGCTTTAATTGGCTCTCTTAGAAGAACACAACGACATGTGAAGTGGAAAGTAAAAGGAGTCGAGTGTGCGTGTGCGCGACGTTGCCTTGCATTCCTGAGGATCCCTCTGAGGCGAGTGTGCTAGTACGTAAATATGCTTCTGATTAGAAGAAAAGAGTTCACTCCATAAAGGCACTCTTAAACAATTACCGCTGCTACCATTACCAGACGCACACATAAAGACTGAGGTCTATTAAAGAATTAACAGACAGAGAAACAAGACTAGCGTCAAATCATACCACAGAGGTATTCAGGGGATTTTGCTCTGCATTTTTATTTTTTTAAATCATTTCAACATCATCAGTCAGCTTTTGTCTTTGGCAACCCGTGCAGGTCATCTGTTACTCGATCCCGCTCAAATTCATCATGCTAGCAGTAACATCACCTCACAAGATTGGCTTTTTCTTTGACCCAGCTTGGCTCGTGATAAGGACGCATGTACGATCTGACCATGTAAGGCTGAAAGAACACAAAGCAAACCGGCAAGGTCAGGAGGTCAGGAGAGTTTGACTAGCAGTTCGCTAAAGCGCTCCTTACCTCAGCAGAATCGGTATTCGTCAAATCAAAGCTCGCTGGCGCTCCCTCAACACCTTTATGGGAGCGTTGGCGCGCATTCACACTCACAACACGGGCCTCCGCTAAGCCGCTACATCAACATGACCTCATGCTAGAATCAATGTCGATTTTCATGCGTTCTTTCGCTTCTAAATCATGGCCGACTGTAAATATGTCCCCTAATTTTTCATTTTCCTCTCACGGAGTGATTTCTGATGGAATGCGTTGGACTTCTCTTGATTAGTTTTGTTTGTTTAGTGGTCGGCTGAAGCAGAGGACAGGGAAAATGGGCTCACTGAGACATTTCCTGTGCATGTTTTTGCAGATGAGAATCAGCTCACTGCAAAAAATAAAAGCTCAGATTGACTACATGTTACTATTATGGTCATTTTGAGAACTTGACATCACATGGTTTTTGAAGGATGGCATACAACCAGGTATGTAAGAATGATATGAAAAGTGGAAGCGCACTCAGCATTGGTTATGAATGAATATTCAATTAAGTGAATAATAGGATTGCCACTTACCACTCCTGTAGCTCAAGGTCATGGGATCGATTCGCAAGGAATGCATGAACTGATAACATGCATAATTTTAATGCAATGTAAATCACTTTGGATAAAATAATCTGCCAAATGCATAAACAAAATTGTTCATTGGTGATGTTACCAGGTAGCAGGCTCCTCTGCTCGGATAATAAATCCACTGCGTCCTCAGTGTTTCTGATGTCGGGAGAAAATGAAGACTCTTTTGCATTGTTTATGAGACACTGTTGACGCTACAGCTGCTCAAGTGAGAAGAAAACAGTGAACAGCGTACAGTTGGCTGAAGGTGGAAATATGCTAACATGGGACAGACCATGATTGGTCGTGGGCGGGGCTTGACCAATATGACACCATACTGCTCAGAAAATCAAAATGGCTTGATAATTGAGACTGTTTCATTTTTTGGGGATTAAAAACAAGGAGTGAATGGATTGTTATCATTGTAGGGTGTGTGTCCACACACTGCTAAGACACATGCAAACACCACGTAAAAGTGAATTTTGCACTCAAAGTCCTGTTTCATCTAAATTTAGACACATTCAGATAATTAATCAAAATGACAGTTTCTTAGCTGTCATCTTAAGTTCATATCCAATATGGTTCTGTCCATGACAACAGCAAAAACCTTCAACACCCCTGAAAAATCCTGACAAACCAGCGGTCTGAGCGCAAGCCCTAGTGCACTTAAGATCTCCTCAAAATCCAAGGCCAAGCACCATTAGACTTTTCCACTGAAACCTGCCGTCTCAATAAAGGACAACAAACAGACCACAAAGTCAAATTACGGCAAAAAAACCCTGGAATCCTGCTGCAGAAGGACTTAATGTAAGAGGCGGGAGGACTTTCAGATTTATATATTACTAACAAAACATCTGGGGCACTTATTGCATATTTGCAGGGACCTAAATAAACACGAGCTAAAGTTTCAGACAGCTCTGACTTCACAATCGAGGAATGCCCCCGTTTCGCCGCGTTTTCCTGATCGTCACCATTGGTTTGGAGCTCAGCGGATCCAGCAGTTCTGAGAACGCTCAGAAACGCTGCAGTGTTACACAACTGCGGTTCCTGGATCCAGCGCTTTAAAATTACAGGCTATCAGATTCAAAGCGGCAGAGGAATAGCTGAACACACGAAGGGGGAAGGGTTAGAGATCTGCATCTCTTGGGGTTTCTTCTGCATGTCAATCACACTCACAAAAGTTAATTGAACGCCTCGCAGGAGTCATCTAAAATAATCATTATTTCTGCTCTGCTTTACACAATGACTTTGTATTTCCAAAGCGGAGGAATGCATGAGCAATAAAAACAGAAAAAGAGAATGCATGACGCACAGTAATGTGCATAAATCTTTTGTGGATAACCAACAAAGTGATTTCGGTACAGTGGTGGGAGTTTCATATCTAAAAAATTGTTTTGCACATTTAATGAGACCCTCTATAATGCAAACTTGCAAATTAAATTGTCAGCTCAACTCAATATAATTACATGTTTTGATGCATTTGAGGGATCCAAGTGGAGCTTTGGCAAATGTTCTGCTCTTGATAAAACAAGGCTGTGAATGTAGACTAAACCAGATAAGAAGCAGAAGGACATCAATCTTAGTGTCCGAATGCCCAAATAGGGCTGGGCCGTATGAGACTGTAAATCATGTGACAGCAGAACTGTGTCTGCAGATTCTGCTATACTTTTCATATCTGCAGTCTAACACTGAACAGAAAACTATAATCTAGTCTGCATGTTGTTTTACAGACAGGTGCCTCCAGTGTAGACAGCTCCATTGATTATAGTGGGAGTGATGTAGTTCTGACAACATCAAAGTATGCCATATTAACAAGAATTCAACTAATGTGCTTTTTACACTATATTACTGCTTAAGTCTTTAGTTTAAAAACTCTGTTATATAAATGCTATACAGCTGTTTCTGAGGTAATGCTAGACGTATTATTTTTTTAATTAATTATCTTATAATTAGTTTGCGATCAGTTTTGTAAAGACACCTTTTATGCTTATCAAGGCTTCCTTTTTTTGATTAAAAATACAAAAAAAAAAACAGTAATATTGTGAAATATTATTACAATTTAAAATAACAGTTTTCTATTTTAATATACTTTAAAATATAATTTATTTCTGTGATGCAAAGCAGAATTTTCATCAGTCTTCAGTGTCACATGATCCTTCAGAAATCATTATAATATGCTGAATTATTATCAATGTTGGAAACAGTTGTGCTGCTTAAAATTTTGAATTTTTTTTCAGGATTCTTTGATGAATAAAAAGTTAAAAGAACATTTATTTATTATTTAAGTATTTACTATCACTTTTATTAATTTAACACATCCTAGCTGGATAAAAGTATTAATTTCTTTCAAAAAAAAAAAAAATGCTGACCTCTGTTTTTTTTTTTTTGAAAAATAACTATAGACATGATAGATACTGTTGCATGATATAAAGCTATAATCTCATTAAATATCATACTACTATATGCTCATTACTGGGTGAAAAAATGTGAAAAGAGTATTAAAATAACCATGGAGAATAAAATCTTTCTAACACTTGTCATAAACACTGCAATTATCCACCGCCAAAAGAACGGCAACATAATTCAGGAAGAAAAGACAATGTTTTCTACATTATATGACAACATTTGCTTAATGTATCTAGACTTTCTCTCAAACGCTAGTGATTAAACATAGTCTATAAACAAAAGGAAGATCCCAGAGTCCCAGAATTTACATTTTTGGCCCTTATTGTATACCATTATAAATGTTTACATGGTTTAATGTGCCTTAAAACATCACATTTCATTTGCACCTCACGATTGTTATCTTTTCCCATACAGAAACAATCAATGTCCTTGGGTTTCTAAATGGAGAAAAACACTACAGTCCTTCTCCTTGGATTACAGTGTCATCCTTTTGGCAGGAGATAGAGTTTATGACAAGAGAAGAATTTCAGTTCTCCCAGGTCACTGTGACTTTATTCAAGATGATTTACATGAGTGGCTGTGGACGAGTCTGTTGTAAGACGGGCCCTCTAGACCCCTACAGACAGCCTGTTCCCATAACCCAACAAAGAGGGAGCCAAAACTGAGAAAAAGTGCAAAATGGGGGAAAACAGAGCTGTTTTGCATTCCAGAGACTATTCCAATCATCTGTCACCGCGTTCAGTCTGTTCCTTTTAAGGCGAGGGCATTCCCCACATATTTTCCAAACACCACACTGTTATCAGATTCCGTTTCATGGCCAATTACTGGCCCGCAGTGTTGTGAGCACCACACTTCACTGTCCGTGCAGCACATCACTCCATCATTCTGCTTTCAGATGTTCCCTCAAGCTCCAACTTGTACAGCTAAAGGTCAGAGCAATAAAACGATTGTCCTGACTCACAATCTGACAGATCCTGTACTAAGCTGCACTCACGTTATAAGCTGAATCAGCCGAATGCGCTGCTGCCCTACAGTAGGCTTAGAAGCCTGGCCTGTGCGGTTGTGTTAATAAATGGGGCCGTAAAATTAATTTAATAGTTTGCAATAAGTACAGAGCTTGCATTCTTTGTCGGTCGGGATTTATGGATTTGCTGCCAAAACGCAAACAGCAACAATCAAGACGCTTCATAAATGCATCGCTTTAGTTAAACAAGCCCTGAATGGTTCCCAGAAGAGAAATTTCCCAAAGCATCCACTCTGAACACCCCCCCCCCCCACCCCCCACCCCCTTAGCTCCGTCCCAAATCCCACAACAGACATGAATTAAACAATATAAGAATGTTCATGGCCGGTGAATCCATGCCACAAATATTTTGAGAAGAGAGTGTGGAGATGCGGGCAGCCAGAGAAAACTCCAAATCCGTTTTGGACGATACCAATGAGAATCTTAATGGGTTACAGCATCCCTAAATCTAGGAATGAGACAGTAGCGCCCTATTTATGTAGACTACAGGATGCCAAAGGACACAAAAAGATGCAGAGAAGCTGAAAGAGTTCAATGCAATAAAAAGTTGGCAGGTTTTAGTAGTCACTTAAAACCAATTCAATCAGGTCAACAGCATATCAAAATGCCTTTTTGGACAATTCTGTCAGCTGTCAACCAACCCAGGACTTGTGTATAGGAAAGAAATCCAGGATGATTCGTAAATAAGATAAAGAAGTATGCAAAATGGTGGGTGTGGAAAGAAAAGGGACAAGAAATAGGATTAAGAGACTTGAATAAACATTAATTTCACTCAAATAACAATCAACATGCATCAATGCACAAATATGTGTATGCATCCCAAAACTGAAACAGATTCAGAGCTAGAACTTTCTGAAAAAGTGCAAACTAAAACATAATATTCATCAAACCATAAAATGCATGCAATATAACCCACGCTTTTCAACAAAAGACTTCAGTGAGACTGACCCCAAATGGTTAATGTTTTATCAAGCAAAGAGGAAGTTTGTAAAAAGCGCGTTAAAGTTAGTAAACTCGCATCTAAACATCTGGCAGTGATGGTAAAACTCACCTGCGCGGTGAGGTGAACGAAGAGTGTGTCCTTTAGTTGTGCGAAGAAACCTGCGAAGAGAAAATGACTTGAGCTGCTCCTTCACTCCCAAAATCTCCAGCGTTCAGTAACAGGACTCTTAGTTTGGGAAGCTCCTCCCTTTAGACGCCATTCACTCCATCTGACCTCCGCCTTCACCCGTCGAGTATGTTACAGTTGCAGTTCCAGACTCATTCAAAGCACTGGTAACACGATTTAATAACCTTTATTATATTAACGGTATTGCACTATAATAACGATATTCTTATTAAATCGTTTATTTAATGATGTAAGAAATTTATGAATACAAGTTACTTACTTTAAAACTCAGCATATCCCGTGTTATTATGACTGCAGATGATACAGCTGAAATGGGAAAACAGCTATTTGACAGCATCCGTCGACCAAACAACGGTCACGTCGTCCTGAAGGGGTTTATTTGGCGATAAAGACCGGTTACTGTATAATATCCTACTCATTTAATAAACACTCACCAAATAAATAAATACGTGGACGTGGAATATTGATTTGCGTTTAATTATTTACCTGTCGCTTACCTTAACGCTTCCACGAAGAAAAATAGTCCATTTCCAAAAATGAAAACAATCGGTTTTAGCAACTAAAGGAACATTTCAAAAATACCAATTACAATAATATTAATACTTGAGTCAATTTAATATAGGCTAATAGTTAAAAGAGACTCAATATGTCATCGGTTGCGTTTGTATGAGAGTAAGCGCGGCGTAATACGAGAGACGTGAAAGTAACGCCAGTTTCAGTTAACCTGATGAAAATAGTAATATATTAAATAACACTTTTTATGACTACTTTTTAATTACGTTTGACCTAACTTGTTTATCACATTCATGTGAATACAATAATCGTAAATAAATTCAAATAAAATAAATTACTCGACAAACAGACACCTTTGTTTACATCTCTGTGTTGCTGGGCAACCACTTTGTTGCAACCACAACCGTTTCTGAGGAACTACATTGTTTGGCGGAGGAATAATGTTTTTATTAATATCTTTACACTTTATTTGCTCTGATTTATTTTGTGAAACCTACTACGTATATGGAATAACCGTTTTATAAAAGCAGTAAGCCCTGTGAAGCCGTGGTTTACAGTGAATTTATAACAGCTAAGGGGCGAAGCGGAGTGCCTAAAACCCACTTACCTGTTATAAATTCACTGTAAACCACGGCTTTACAGGGCTTATTGCTTTTATAAAACGTTTTTTCCAATGTGATCTATAAAAAGTAAAGTATTTTTTTATTTATCTTATGAAAACATTTGTTAATAACCTCAATAAATAAATATAATTACCGAAATAAAAGGCTGAGCCTCTAGGTCTGTACTGAGGTACATCCAAGTATGTTTAGGCAAAAATGTGTGCAAGTGTGTTGTGTGAGAATCAGACCAGAGTATTAGACCTGAGGTCGATGTGAATGTGTGCCTTGGCAGCAATAAAAAGAATGGATGAAAATTGCATTCTTGAACTCTGGCGAATAAATCAAGCAAACACCATTGAGAGAAAACGCAGATTTATTTGTTCTACATATGGTGAAACAGAAGTGCTCAAGCGCTTTACCTCAATTGCGAACAAAATATCTCCTAGTATTTTCCCACGAATAGGAAACCGAGAGCAGTCAAATGTCGATCGCTTTGCCTGTAATTTGGTTACACAGGAGAAGTTGCCAGACATTTTTGGTCTTTTGATCTGAGGGCTTTGCCTGCACTATATTTGCCTGAGGATCTCAGATGTTTACTTTTATAATGTGCTTTGCTTTATAACATCAGGGAAAGACCTCGGATGACCTCAGATATTAATACGGGTTCCTGAAAATATTAGCCGCTTGCCTTAACTTGCTCTTAGAAAGGGAATATCTGATGATTGTCTCTCTCTATGGGAGTACATGAACTTGATTTAACCAGGACATCTGAAGCATCGAGAGTTTAACATCACAGAGAATTGTAGGTGAACCCCAGGGTGCTAATATGTGCTCTGCTTTATATCTTTCAGGATGTGATTTCACATGACCGTTCATCTCGAATAACCTCGTGATGGTGGATACAGAAGATTTAAACCGCAATAACTTACAGAGCAAGACGTTTTTACATTTTCTGCTATAAATAATGAACTGTACAAGGTATCACCTGTTGATTTTAATATATAGAAGAAGAAGAAGAAGTATGCAGCTTCTCTGTTATCAGCTGAGGACGTTACAGAACGGTCTGATAATTCTCCTTGATCTCTGAACTTCTCTCACATTGATCCTAAACCTTCCTGGCATTAAAAAGAGTGCGGCAGGATACAGCGAACCTTTGGAAGTCCTTTTCAGGGAAGGAAGAACAATGTGCGTCTAACATCGCCAGAGAGACGGCATCTGTATCCAATCTAAACCAAATCCATCTGCTAATCATAAAAATGAGAAACCTGCATTAATAGGATAGTAAAAAGATACGGCATGCTTTAAGATTATGCACAAAAGTTTCAAAATAACTTTGATCCATGCACTTGAAAAGCATTTAGACGGATTTTCTTTTTATGTGTTTGGACATATCGAAAACACGCAAACACACAACATGTCTATACACATTACAAATAAATGAAGATTTTAGGTTAAAATATAAATGAATGTATAAGTGAAAGTGCTTATTTTTAATTATTATTTTTAATTTTTTTTTAAATGAAAAATACACTTGGTGAAAAATTATTTAACTACATTTCACAATGAAAAATGCTTTTACAGTTATTTTACTTAAGAATTTCATGTTCAGTTCAGAGTTACGTTTCTTTGTAATTATTTATGAAATTTACTAGCAGATTCTGAACGAAAAATTGATGCAAAGTAAAAAAAATTAACGTGGAAATGTTCCATGTAGCCTCTCAATTAATGTGAGGTCATACAAATTGCATATATAATAACTGTAAAATAAATAATTATTTTAGATGAAGTAATACTTAATGTTAACTACTCATATCCATATATACAATAATATTTATCCCACAGGTATTGATTCACTGGTCTAGTTCAGCTGAATTCATAGACTTACTTTCCTCTGCTGATTTGACCTTTTTTTCAGTGTTGAAGTGGACATGCTGACTCAGGTCTCGATGACTGAAGGCTTATCTGTGCCGGTTTGCCATCTGCCTGCTAATAGAGGATACAGTGCCACCCAAATTCCTTCCCTTCACCTCCCTGTACTTCCTTCTCTAAACACCACTACATCTGTCCACACATTAAAAATGTTACTTCAGATAAAACTGCCGCATATCTTTTTACACAATGATATTTCTTTGACACTATGGCTGATGTAAGGCTCCATCTGAGGCCTGCTGGGAAGTCAGTGTGACTTTGTCGCCCCCTAGTGTTGATTTAAAGCCAGTTCACTCGATGTAGTATAAATGCAGAGCGCCATCTGTAGGTCAACACTTGAAACTGCTTTAAGCTAGGTAATCGACATTGACATTACTGCATGTTTTAATCAAACATTTGATCTTTTAATAAAGGACTCCAACGTCCTAATTCACCCAATAAGCTTTTATTAAAAATTAAACTATTTTCTGTTTGTAAACTACAAACAGGTAATAAAATAATCAAGCTCTTCACTCGAGGGTAAACAGTAGCTTTATTGGTTTCAATCAACAATGAATACGGAGCAAATATTTACACAGTTGATGTGATATGATGTGAATATGAGGTTGTTCTATTATATAATCCCTCTCTACGGACAGCACGGCGCTCGCGCATTTTAATCGCAGCAAATCACAATTTAATATCGCGTGCAAGCCACAGCTGGCTGACAAAATGAATAATTTACCATAAAATAACGTTCAAGGTGATTCAAATTCAAACAAACAACATGAGCTTTCTATCAAGATGCCCCTTTATAATTTTACAATATATTCAAATAGATTACACTTATTTTAAATTGTAGTATTTCACTATATGACTGTTTTAGTGTGCTTTTGATCAGATAAATGCAGCCTTAGTGAGCAAAAGAGACTAACTTTCAAAATCACATTTTGAACAAACGGCTATTTATAGGAATAGTTCACCCAAAATACAAAATGAGTTTGTTTCTTCCTCAGAACAGATTTGGCGAAACTTGCTCACCGAAGGATCCTCTGCAGTGAATGGGTGCCGTCAGAATGAGAGTCAAAACAGCTGATAAAAACATCACAATAATCCACAAGTAATCCACACAACCGCGGACCATCTTGTGAAGTGAAAAAATGTGCGTTTTTAAGAAACAAATCCACAATAAAAGATTTTTAACTTCAAACCATTGCTTCCAGGCTATAATTTGAATCCTTTATCCATAATATTGATTTCTCCAGTGAAAAATTTGTCTAGTCTGAATCAGAAGAGAAATATGCACAGATCAAACACCGTCTACAAGTGAAAACAGTCTAAAACAGCTCTAAACAAAGCGTTATTATAGATTACTGACTCATATTCTGGCCAGAAGTCATGTGGATTACTTGTGGATTATTGTGATGTTTGGACTCTAATTCTGACGGCACCCATTCACTGCAGAGGATGCACTGATGCCAAATTTCTCATTTTTAAATATTTTGGGTGAACTGTTCCTTTAATGTTGCATGAAAGCCAAAGGTGGCTGACAAAATAAATGAATAATTTACCATAAAATAATGTTCAAGGTGTTTTAAATTCAAATAAACATCATGAGCTTTCTATCAAGATGCCCCTTATCACTTTACAATATATTCAAATAGATTACACTGATTTTAAATTGTAGTAGTTCACAATATGACTGTTTTTAGTGTATTTTTGATCAGCCTTAGTGAGCATAAGAGACTTCGCAAAATATTCTGAACTGCAAATCGCTATTTATAGAACGAGTTCACCCAAAAATTAAAATGTGCTGAAAATTTACTCACCCTGTGGCCATCCAATATTTAGATGAAATTGGTTCTTCATAGAAAACGGTTTGGAGAAATTTAGCATTACATCTTTTGCTCACCAGTGGATGTTTTGCAGTGAATGGATGCCATCAGAATTAGTGTCAAAACAGTTGATAAAAACAATACAATAATCCACAAGTAATGCACACCACTCCAAGTCCATCAATTAACATCTTGTAAAGTAAAAGTTGTGTGTTTTCCAGAAACAAATTCACAATTAAGACATATTTAAATTTGAGTTCTTTATCCATAATATTGCTTTCTACAGTGAAAAAGTCATCTAGTCTGAATCAGGAGAGAAATATGCACAGATCAAGCATCATTTACAAGCGAAAACAGCTCTAAACAAAGCGTTATTATAGATTACTGACTCATATTCTGGCTAGAAGCGATGGTTTAAAGTTAAAACGCCTTAATAATGGATTTGTTTTTTGGAAACACACCGCTTTTCACTTCACAAGACGTTAATTGACGGACTGGAGTGGTGTTGATTACTTGTGGATTATTGTGATGTTTTTATCAGCTGTTTGAACTCTCATTCTGACGGCACCCATTCACTGCAGAGGATCCACTGATGCCAAATTTCTCATTTTCAAAATCTTTTGGGTGAACTGTATCTTTTATGTTGCATGGAAGCCAAAGCTGATTGACAAAATAAATGATTAATTTACCATGAAATGCTGAAGGCGATTAAACTTCAATCAATCAAACAACATGAGCTTTGTATCACAATGCCACTTTATCCTTTGCAACCTCTTTTTGTAGCCGGAAACACTCGACATTGTCTACTGTCCAGCATTGAAAATCTTCTTCCTGCCCTCCATGCCTGACATGGCCTCCACGTTTTTCCTCCAGTCCGTGACCTCTTCCTTCTGATGGAGAGAAAATGCTTCAGTGAGACAGAAAGACAGAGATGAGAGCAACTCAAATGGTTGCACAGGCACGGCGGACCGTGGCAACACGCATCAGACAGACAGACGGGGCGGTTTAAATGCCAACATTTCATCACCACTGGGCCTTTAAAGGAATCACTTGATTTCTAAAATAACCCATCTCTTCAGACACAGCACATCTGAGCAAATGAGCTGAAAGCACAGCCTGTACCAGCAGCCAGACGGGCTCCTGGTGTCTCAAGTACACTTGTTATAGCGTTGAAGCGGAGCGTTACCTTTTCTTCTTCCTTTTTAACTGTTTTGAGGTTGGCTTTGAAGTCAGCTTTCATGACTCGGGTGTCTGTGAGCGCTCCCAGCATGGCATCTGCCGACTTCTTCACCCTTCTCAAGTTCGGCCGCTTCATTTTTCCTTTCAGTTCATAGATCTTCTGGGTTAATGAGAGAATCTGGTAACGAACAAATATATCAGGCTTTAGTTAATAATCTTTGATGTCGCTGTATCAAAAAAAATATTTAAAAATCTTTTAGATTTTCTTAAGGATACAGTATTTTTCAAAAGTTTTAAAGAAATTAATACTTTTATTCAGCAAGGATGCATTAAATTTACAAAAAAAAAAAAAACATATATAATTTAATTACGTAAAAAAAAAAAGAAATCAATACTTTTATTCAGCAAAGACACATTAGACTGACCAAAAATGACAGTAAAGACATTTATAATGTTAATAAATCTGCATTTAAAAAAAACAACAACTTACAAATATTATTTTTCTTAAAAATATACTACGTTTCAAAAGTTTTGAGAACTTAATACTTTTATTCTGCAAGGCCACATTAAATTTACCAAAAATGACAGTAAGGACATTTACTGTATAATGTTAATAAATCTGTTTCAAGAAAAATACTTCTTAATTTTCTTAATAACATACATTAAATTTACCAAAAATAACACTTATAATGTTAATAAATCTGTATTATAAAAAATACTTACAAATATTTGATATTTTCTTAAGAATACAGTACTTTTTTGTTAAGAAATTATTACTTTTATTCAGCAAGGATGCATTAAATTTACCAAAAATGATAGTAAAGTCATTTATAATGTTAAGAAATCTTTGATGTGGCTGTATCAAGAAAAATACTTACAAATATTTTATATTTTCTTATGAATATACTACTTTACTTAGTTTTGGGTAAGTCAGAATTTTTATTTATTTATTTATTTTTTGCTTAAAGAAACGAATACTTTTATTCAGCAAGGACACATTAAATTTACCAAAATGTCAGTAAAGACATTTATAATTTTAATACATTTTTGATGTGGCTGTATCAAGAAAAATATAATTATGTTATATTTTCTTAAGAAAAAAAAGTTTTGGGTAAGTACATTTTATTTATTTATTTATTTTTCTTAAAGAAATTAAAACTTTTATTCAGCAAAGACACATTAAATTTACCAACAATTACAGTAAATAAATTTATAATGATAATAAATGTTTGATGTGGCTGTATCAAGAAAAATGCTTTTGGGTAATACTTTTATTTAGCAAAGATGCATTAAATTTAGCAAAAATGACAACAAAGACATTTATAATGTTACGAAAAATTTCTATTTCCAATAAAAGCTATTCTTTTGAGCTGTGTATTCATCAAAGAACTGTGAAAGAAATCAGGGTTTTCACAAAATATTAAGCAGCAAATGTTTTCAAAATAATTAGAAACATTTCTCAAGCAGAAAATCAGCATATTAGACTGATTTCTGAAGGATCATGTGACACTAAAGACTGTAATGATGCTGAAAATTCAGCTTTGCATTACAGAAATAAATTACATTTTAAAATATATTAAAAAAGAAAACAGCTCTTTTAAATTGTAATAATATTTCACATTGTTGTTTTTACTGTATTTTTGATCTTATAAATGCAGCCTTGGTGAGAGACTTCTATCAAAAATATAAAAATTGTATCAACCAAAAGAAACAAATAAATAAATAAATAAATATGTGAATAAATAACTGAATGAATAAATAAAAGGTTGTAATACTTCAAAACTGTTATTATAGATATTACTTATGAGTTTAAGAAATACTAAAAAGTCTAAAACCAGAAAAATGTCAAATCTGGGAATGGGAGATAATCGTATAATGTTTTCATACCTCAATTATTATTTACATACCTCTTGATCATTTCTGGTGACTTTTATATTGAGGTCGTAGCGCGCTTCATCCACAATGTCGATCTTGTGGTGCAAATCTCTACAAAGCTCCTGCAAAGACCGATGAGACCGATACATCAACTCAGATGGCTAATGCAAACACCACGAACACGAGTGCGTATGATATGTTGAAAGATGTTTTGGGACGCAGCCATCTGGCCGCAGTAACAGCTCTCAATGTAAATATCTGCCATAGTAAAGCGTTGCACCTGCAGTTCTTGGACAGACAGGCCAGAGAGGTTGAGGGGCGGCGCTCTCTCCCTCAGGGTGTTTTCTCTCTCCAATTCTTTCTGCTCTTTTTCTTTCACCAGCAAGCTTTCTGCCTTTTTCAGCAGTTTGCTCTGAGGGTCAGCCGAGGAGAAGGTGAGAGAGGTGTCAGGTAAGTACAAAATACATCATTTTTCACTCGCGTCCGCTGACAGCGCTGAACATTTGCACAGATTTTAGTGTTATTTTAGCACCCGATTCACTCATGCAAATCACTAATGCAATTCACTAATGCAAATCAGGCAATGGCGCACGCACACACGCAGACAGTATATACAGACTACAGTTTTTTTCCCTTCCATATATTGTACCTTGGTTTTTTGTTTTCATTGTGTTTGTTATTTTAATTATTGTTTTTGCTTTCTCTATACATAGTTTTAATTATTTATTTCAGTTAACAGTTAAGTTTTATATCTTGCTGCTAAAAAAAATCAATAAATTACTATTACTGAAAAGTACTATTAAATTTTTGTGTTTTTTTGTTGTTGTTTTCATTGTCATTTTAATTAGATAATATTTGTTAAATCTATCTCTATACAGTTTTTATTATAGATTTTTTATTTTAATTTTAGTTTTAATTATTTTAGTACATCGAGTTAAACTAAAGGAAAGTGAGAGATGTTGCTCAGCATTGCTATGAAATAAAAACATTAAACTATTTTATTTTTAAGAACATAATATTTTGTTTCAGTCACTTTTTTGTGGTTTTAGTTTTAGTTAATGATAAACCCTATATATATATGGTCATTTATTTATTTATTGCATTTCAAATGCCCTGAAATGACTGCAAAAATACTGATTTAAACAGCTTTACATCCCAATAGTTTTTTTTGTTTTGACAAATTATAAACACACATTTCTGCTTTTTTAAATTAATTTCTTAGTGCAAATAAATAAAATTTCACTGTGAAATTACAAATGAATTCAAGTTTTAATTTAATTTTTTTCGAGTTAAACTAAAGGAAAATGAGAAACGTTGCTTAACATTGCAAAGAATATTTTATTTTGTTTCAGTTATTTTTAATGTTTTTAGTTTTAGTTAATAATAATATACACCTTGAAATGACTATAAAAATAATGATTTAAACAACCCCAAGACACAAGTTTTTGTTTTAACAGAAGTGTTATGTGCTTTTATAAAATTATAAACACACATTTTTTGCTAAGCAATTTTTCGAAATTTGCCCCATTCACTTCTATTGTAAAAGCTTTACAGCTAAAAAATAAATACATGAATAAACAATAATCAATAACCAATTAATTAATTAATCAATCAAATTTCATTCTGAAATAACTATTAAATTCATTTTTGCATTTTTTAATCATGTTTGTAATTTTAATTAGATATTGTTTTTTTAAATTGATCTCTATATAGTTTTTATTTCATTTAATTTTAGTTTTAGTGCAATTATTTTAGTACATCAAGTTAAACTAAAGAAAATTGAGAAATGCTTTAACACTGCTATAAAAAAATTAAAAATTAAGCAATTTTATTTTTAAGAATATTTTATTTTGTTTCAGTGAACATTTTAATATGGTTTTAGTTTTAGTTAATTATATATATATATATATATATATAATGATTTAAACAACTTAAACTAAAGTAAAATGAGAAATGTTGCCAATTGTTGCTATAAATTAAAATAAAAATTGAACTCTTTTATTTTTTTAAATATTTTATTTTGTTTCAGTTAATCTCAATACACAAGTTTTTGTTGTTATGTGTTTTTATAAAATTATACTCATTTCTGCTTTTAAATTTTTAACAAAATTGTCCCCATTCACTTCCACTGTAAAAGCATTACTGCAAAAATAAATAAATAAATAAATAAATCAGAAACTATTTTCACTCTGAAATAACTATTCCTTTTCACAAATAATTACAAAGATATTGCAAGTAAAACACTGAATTAAATGTGAAATTTTGAAGTAAAGAGACTTAATTTTCTTTCAGAACATACTCCAATAATCTTTTTTTTTTTTTTACAGTGCATAACCTTGATGTTTGCATTTTGAAACAATGGATGAAGCAACACACACACGCACACACACACACACACACACACACACAAGTCATTATACTGTAAATGTTGAGCTTTGTTTCTGACCCACCTTCAGCAGAAGTCTGCGTGTTGCTGAGTACTTGGATTTGGCCTTTTTCTGCAAGAACAGTAAGAGTTAAGCCGAGCTCATTATAGTGTGCGGTTGTGTTAAGACGGTGCTGCGCGTGGGTCTAATCTACACGCGCCGTGGTGCATGCATTAACTGCCTGACCTGATTACTGCTGGAATTTCCAAATTGAGGGCTCAGTAGCGCAGTGTAGTTTTAGGCAGAGCAGAGCAAACGGACAGTGCAGATTAGTTTTTAACATGCTGTTCGCTGTCTGTACAGAATTACACAGCGACTAAAAACCATTAAGAGCTGGATTAGGGTCATCGATTCCAGTGTTCACTGGACTTTAATACATAGAGACGCCACTATGTGCTCTGCTACGGTCAGCTGTTGCTAATCAGCATGCAAACTATTAAAAGGGAAACAATTAGGAGCAAAGCCAGACATACTGTATTACGAAACTCACATGACAAACGTGGTGGGAATTCACTTACCGGTCTGTGAGGTCGTCATTGCATGTGGAGGATAAAAAACACATTAAAGAACAACTGTATTCTACAGAAAATGTGAGTGTTGCTTACAATTAACTTTTGACGTTGCCAGGGATTTATCATGCAGTTGCTATGGTGTTCTAGAATGTTTTGAGTGGTTGCCAGGGCGTGAATGTTCAGTTACTACAGTATTACAGTTAGAGTTACAGATGCAATTTTAAATTTAAATTTTAAAATTTTAACTAGTTACAGTTAGCTACAGTTGCTATAGTATTATTAAAAATAATAATAAATAATAATAATACTATTAAAAAACAACTAATAATTAATCATAATTTGGTGTAAAAAAATATGGTTGTATTATTTCAAAAATGTGTATTATTTAAATATATGAGTTTAAGAAAGACTAGAAAGTCTATAACTAGAAAGACTTTACATCTGAAAAAAAAAACATGCATGTTTATTATTTGAAAAACAGAAAAAAATATTTTGCAAAGAAAATTATAACTCACAGCAGTGGTGTTATTTTAGTATCAGTGCAATACTACCATACTTTTTATTATTATCTTGTATGTTAATGGGTTTTATTTTATATATATATATATATATATACACACA
>JAHKKF010500930.1:0-30082 GCA_019740295.1 Labeo calbasu
AACAAATCAAAAAAAAAAAATCACAAACACGAATATAGAATATTAATAATTCTATAATTTATATTTTATAGAATATATGAATTATATACAATAATATAACACTATTAACATTAATAGCAATAATAGTGTGCTTGTACCTGAGTAAAAACAAATAAATAATAATAATAAATAAATAAGAATAAATACAAAATCTATAAATAATATATAAAAATAATAAAATATACACATTTATAAAGTGCAGATAATTGTTGAAGATTGCTGCAGATAATGATGTTAAAAAAATAATATAACATAATGAATGTAACAATAATATAACATTACATTACATTTAAATATTTATTAAATATAATATTACATATTTAACATTAAACTAAATTCAACTGGCTAATAATAATAATAATAATAATATTAAAATGTCATAATTGTAAGTACATTTATACATAAGTAATAACACAAATATTTGTAAAACATTTTTATTATAATATTATATTTATTATAATTAATTACATTGTAAATATTATTATTATTCAATATTAATAGCAATAACACGTGTCTCACCTCTACGCAGCATGTGTTCTCCCTGCAGGAGCTGAACGATGGCTGTCTGCGTAGCAGGAACGAGTACGATGCTGCCGTCCTCTCGTCCGCACACGAGTCGACCCTGAGACGGGATGTAAACGCTCGCCGTCACCTTAATGGGGTCGTTAGAGCTGGGCAGGACGCTCAGCTGGTCGATGATGCCGGCCGGAGACGGCATTAACTTATCAAAGGCCTCCTGGAGACTGATGCTGACTGATACCTGCAGCTCTGGAGGAGGAAACAGAGAAAACGGTGTTATGAACATAAAATGGGACATAAACATGATTCTGCACTGTCTGAGAACACTATATTGGCATTACATGCAGGAGTCAATATCTGTAATTCTACAAGCACACACAAGAGGGCAGTATGTGCACAGGAGTACTGAATACAAACAGCAGAGGGCAACATTGCACTGATGCAGGAGAATTTTGAATTTCAAAGATTATTATACTTCATGGTTGTCACATGATCTTGAATTTTTATGTGACCTGATTATATAAACTCAGGAAACCACACAGCTGTTTTTCTACCATACTTCTGTTTAAAAATGTTACTTTTTTTTTTTAAACTGTAAAAAAAAAAAAAAAAAAAAAGTATGTAATGTAAACGTATGTATATATATATATATATATATATATATATATATATATATATATTTTTTTTTTTTTTTTATAAATAGTTACATTGTTTATATTATTTATAGTTTATGAAAAAGGTTAAAAATAGTTACAATGCCATTTATAATATTCAATTTGTGATTTTTTACAAATAGTTACAATACTAGTCATAATATTCAGTTTGTGAAAACAGTTTAAAAATATTTGCAATACTATCAATAAAATTCAGTTTGTGAAAGAAAAATATTAAAGAACAGATAAAATGCTTTTTGTAACATTCAGTTTATTAAAAATGTTTAAAAACAGTTACAATGTTGCATATAATATTCACAATTAGTAAAAAAAATTATAATATTAAAAATACAATATTCATGTTGTGAAAAATATATAATATTAATTTATCATATAATATATAATATTCAAGTTTTTAAAAATAATTACATTGATGTTTGTAATATTTACGGTTTATGAAAAAGGTATAAAATTGTTAAAATGCCATTTATAATATTAGATTTTTATAAATAGTTACAATATTGTTACTTATTCATAATTTGTGCCAAAAAATGTTACAAAGTTAAAATACTGTTTTAAAATGGTTACATTAATGTCTCTAATATTCCATTTGTGATTTTTTTTAAATAGTTACAATATTGTTTAAAACATTCCATTTATGCAAATAAGGTAAAATAGTTAAAATACTGTTTATATATTCAGTTTGTGATTTTTTTTATTAAGAATAGTTACATTATTGTTTTAATATTCAATTTGTAGTAAAAAAACAAACCAAAAAAATATTGTATTATTATACGCAGTTTGCAAAAAAAGTAAAAAAAGTAATGTTTGTTAAACAGTTTAAAAAAAATATATATATATGTTCCAATATTTTACTGTATTATAATACGCAGTTCGGGAAAAAAAAAAAGTAAAAAAATATTTTAATGTTTGTTAAACAGTTTTCATATATATATATATATATATATATGTATATATATATATATATGTTCTCATGTTTTTACTGTATTATAATAATCAGTTTGTGAAAAAAAAAAACCAGTAAAAAAATATTTCAATGTTTGTTAAACAGTTTTAAAAAAAATATGTTCTCATGTTACTTTTGAGAAGCATAATATTAAGAAAAAATGTTTGTTTTTGTTTTTTTGTTTTTTAATACAGTTTTAAAAATTGTTCTCAAGGGATGTTTTGTAATGTGTGAGAAATATAATATTCATATTACAAACTTTTTTTTGTTTGTTTTTTTTTAATAAACGTGGGTGTTGAAGAGAGCGATGTACCTGCGGCGGAGGACAGCGGCTGTAGGGGCGACGTCTCTGGGATGCTCCACACCGTCAGTCGGCCCGCAGAGTCGCCCTGGATCAGGAGTTTGTGGAACGGCTCCCTCCGTCCGAAGAAGAAGCGCGTCACGGGCGGACAAATCAGGAGCTGCAGGAGACCAGCCACACAAACATCAACATCTGCAAACATCCAGAGCCATCAAACACACTCAACAGCAACCTGAGCCTGCTCGCATTCATCTGACTGCAGAAGCGTCTATCAGAACTCTGAGCGATGTACATATGGAAGCTGTTAAACATGAGCGTCTGTTTCCTGTGAGAAGGGAAATAGTCAGCTCATGCAGGTTCATGGCTGAGGAAAGGGGACATCAGCCATTTTAGTGATGATACGAACGTATTGACGGAAAATGGGCACAAAATGGAGTTGGTTTTTCATCACAATGAGTTACAGTTGGTTTAAAGCTAGCGTTCTTCAAACTGGGGTTCGGGGACCCTCAAGGGCCCACAAGGGAGTGATAGAAGTCTGTGGAAAAGTTTAGAGAAAAACTGAATTAAAAAGAAAAGAAAATAAAATAAAAGAAAGAGAAAAGACTAGAATGAATAAATAAAATTTATTAAGGCAGATATTTAATAAAATAAATTACTAATACGCATAATAAAATAAATCAATAACATTTAACTTATAAAAATATAATATATAATGATAAAACATGTAAAATTGAATAAAATGCATAAATAATCAAAAACGATAATAAAATAAATACATACATAAAATGACTAAAAATAAATTATACAAATTTGATTTAAATGCATTAATAAATAAAAAGTACATTATAATGGATAAATAATGAAAAGTAGATTCAAATAAAAAAATATTAAAACAAATAGATTAAAAAAAATGAAAAAAATTGATTAAAATGCATAAATCATAAAAAAGTTGATTCAAATAAATTAATTAAAATACATAAAAACTGATTAAAATAAATTTAACATACATTCAAAGAAATTGCTAAAATAAATTATACAAATTTGACTAAAATGCATATATAAATAAAAAGTAGACAAACAAATAAATAATGAAAAGTAGATTAAAATAAATAAAAAAAGATTAAAATGCATAAAAAAGAAAAAGACTCAAATAAATAAATTGATTAAAATATATAAAAATTGATTCAAATAAACAAATAAATGTATTAATATACATACAAAAAATTAAATATAATAAATTGTATAATAATAAATTATACAAATTTGATTAAAATGCATAAATTATAAATAAAATAAATAAATTAAATAAAATGTAATTAAATTAAAAACCTATTAAAATGCATAAGTTAATACTTACATTTACATTACATTTACATTAATATTAATTTACAATAATATCAATATTAAAATAAATGACAAAATAGATTAAGATTACACGTTACATTAATAATAAAATTTATTAAAATAAAAACATTGATGAAAATAAATATATTAAAATAAATAAATAATACAAATTAAAAAAAAATAAAATAAACAAATAAATAACACATTTAATAGTACAGTTCTATTGTGGGTAGAAACGTAATATAAATTAACAGAAACAAATTATTTTAATAATATAATACTAATTTTTAACAGTATAAACGGATGTTTATACATGATAAAATATAGCTGTCTTATAAATTGTAGCAAAAGCATGATCATATTTGGGGGTTTGTGTCATTTAAAAGAAAAAAAGGTTTGCCTTCATAATGTTTCATATTTAAATCATATAGAATAGTGAAATAATCCATCAAATAAAATCCCTGTGGATAAAAAAAAAACATTTCATCCCCAATGCACAATTTTACATTACATAAATAAAATGAACTGTGAGCTTTGTTTCCTGTTAAAATACTGAAAATTCAGTACTACTATTGAAAAGCACAAAATCATTAAGTTAAACGTACATTAACTGCTTATAGTATATAAAATAGTAATAATAATAATATAAAAAAGACTGATAAAAACTCTGTGCAATATGGTTTTGGTGTGAAAAACTGCTTGCAATTTTTAAGAGATTTTACATTTGCTCATACATGATGTTTCAATGTAAAATTCCTCTTTGTGTTTTTCCATGTGTCTGGAAGGTGGTATGAATTGAAGTGGAAATGACTATTTTAAATTGATAAATGCATCATATAATATTAATGTATGTCCTTTTAATTTTCAAAGCATATCCTGTATTGAAAACAGTGCAAAGTTCCACCATTGAGCTTTTTATTGCTAAACACACACTCACGACACACACGTCCAAACCCACACGCTTAAACATGCTGAATACACACCCAAAAGAAACACACAGAAAGATCAGCTGAAGAAAACCAGAGAGCAACACGCTTTATATTACGTTTTAGATCTTAAAAAGACCAAATCGGCACCTTTTAATTGAATGCATCAGAATAAAACAAGCTGAAGCCACTGTAAAGAAGCTCTGGGACTTTGCATGCATCTTCACCGTGTGAAGACCAATGAGGGAGGTCAATGATTGGTCGTTTTTAGTGGGAGGAGCATGAGACTTAGCGAATCAGAGTGATTGACT
Organism: Labeo calbasu; assembly: GCA_019740295.1. Lineage (NCBI taxonomy): Eukaryota > Metazoa > Chordata > Actinopteri > Cypriniformes > Cyprinidae > Labeo > Labeo calbasu. Next base: position 5,061 of record JAHKKF010500930.1, read on the forward strand.
ATTAGAGAGACAGCAAGAGAGGCAGGAACTCCACAGGAAGCTCTCAAGATAGCCAATCAAATTCACTTATTTTTACAAATGTTACAATATAACAGATGAAATAGTGCTATTTTGTGACATTATTATGCGGTCGAGAGCTTCCTCGCCCCTGCGTCTCGCTGTCATTTGGGCTTACTGGTGCCTCTAGAGGCCGCTGGATGTATTGCAATTCAGGAGTGTAGAGCTCCGGATCACAAGCGCTGTCAGGGAGACGCACCACAACACACTGCCCCTCCCACCCCTCCTCCAGCTGGGCCGGGGCAACAACGGACAGAGAGCAAATCATAAAGAAATCAAACACACAAATGACACAGGAGCAGACTGACGAGAACAAAACATAGACAGAACACAAACTAAAAACACACAACCGCCGTTCAAAAACTTGGAGTTTTAATTTAATTAACAATAAAGTCTCTTCTGCTCACCAAGGCTGTTTATTTGACGAAAAATACTGTAAAATTCTGACATATTTTTACAATTTAAAATCCTTGTTTTCTATATGAATATATTGTGAAACGTAATTTATTTCTGTGATCAAAGCTGAATTTTCAGCATCATTACTCCAGTCTTTAGGGTCACATGATCCTTCAGAAATCATTCTAATATGCTGATTTGCTGCTTGAGAAACATTTCTGACTATTAGCAATGTTGAAAACAGTTGTGCTGGCCAATATTTTTGTGGAAACTGTGATATACTATGATTTTATTAATCAAGGATGCATTAAATTGATCAAAAGTGACAGTGAAGACATTTATAATGTTACAAAAGATTTCCATTTCAAATAAATGCTGTTCTTTTGAACTTCTGTGAATCCTGAAAAATAAAATGTATCACAGTTTGCACAAACGCTGCATTTACTTAATGAAAAATACTGTAAAATTTGTAAAATATTTTTACAATTTAAAATCCCTGTTTTCTATGTGAATACTTTGTGAAATGTAATTTATTTCTGTGATGCAAATCTGAATTTTCAGCATCATTACTGCAGACTTCAGTAACATGATTCTTCAGAAATCATTCTAATATGCTAAATTGCTGCTCAAGAAGCATTTTTGATTATTAGCAATTTTAAAAACATTTAAGCTGCTTCATATTTTTGTGGAAACTGATATACCACCATTCATAAGTTAAAGACTTTAGCAAGGCATTAGATTGATCAAAAGTGACACTGAAGACGTTTATAATGTTATAAAAGATTTCCATTTTAAACAAATACTGTTCTTTTGAACTTTCTATTCATCTGTGAATCCTGAAAAATAAAATACATCACAGTTTACACAAAAATATTGGGCAGTACAACTGTTTTGATAATAACCAGAAATGTTTGTTGAGCAGCAAATCAGAATATTAGAATGATTTCTGAAGAATCATGTGACTTGAAGACTGGAGTAATGATGCTGAAAATTCAGCATTGCTTCACAGAAATCAATTACATTTTACAAGATATTCACAGAGAAAACAGCTATTCTGAATTGTAATATTATTCCACAATTTTACTGTTTTTATTGTATTTTTGATCAAATAAATGTAGCTCTGGTGAGCAGTAGAGATGTCAAAAACATTAAAACATTTAACCGACCTCAAATCTTTGAACAGCAGTGTATTTATAAAGAAACTGAACTTAAACACACAAGACATTTAACGCTCTATGATTGGCTGAGATCAACTAATCTTTAAAGTCACATGAAATCAAAACTGATTCAATTCAACAGTGATGTTATAAAATGAAAAAGGTTTGTCTTCGCAAACGTTCAAGACACCTGTAAAATCCATTTTCCACAATCTAGTCAATTTCGAACAAATAAAGTGAAGTTCTGCCATACATTTATTTCCATCAACGCATCAGATTATAAAAGATAAAAATGACTGATGTTGACTTAAAAAGTCTAAATCTGACTGAATCTGAAGGCTAAGAATAAACAGACATGTTTGTAAAAGTACATGTGAGTTTATAGTTGTTTACACACATTCCTCATGTGAGTGTGTGTAAGAGTGTGTGTCTGACCTGTTTGTCGGCGCGGTCCGCTATGCTGTACACCAAAGGAGGGATCGAACCTTCCGCCTTCTTCCCCACATTGCTGCGGAAGTGTTCACTCGCTGGGAGACAACTGAAACACACACACACACACTCTGATTAGCAGTCATCTTAATTGTCAATAACTCTGACATGACAGGTAGTTTGTAAGCGTGTGTGCCAGTGTTGGGGGCAACACATTGCACAAGTAATGCGAGTTACGTAATCAGATTACTTTTTCTGAATAACTAGTAAAGTAACGCATTCATTTTTTTAATTTACCAATTTTTCCATTTATTCATTGACAGCTATAAGTAACAATAAGTTACTTTTTTAGGGAATAACGCAACATTGTAACACATTAGTTCCTCAACACTGGTGTGCGCTCATTTGCTGTATGGTTTAAGAGTGTTTTTGCAAGTGTTTCGTTATTTGTTGCCAATTTGTAAGCGGTTGGTAATGTTTAGTTAGTTTGTTGGTGTTTCTCTCTCTCTATATATATATATATATATATATTTATTTAGTTATTTATTTTTATGGTTTTTTTATGGTTACATTTATACAGCATTCATATTTATTTAATACATTTATATTTATTTATAAAATAAAAATATTATAAAAAATTATTATAAAAATTATTAAAATATATTTATAAAAAATAAAATTAAATAAATTTAACTTTTCATATTTTATTTTTACATTTTTACCAAATTTACATTTTGTAAAAAAAAAAAATAATTTTAGTAAATTACAGAAATTTAGTATACTAAATTATAATAATGTTTTTTGATATTATAAGGAATGAGAAAAATATAATAACTTTATTTTCCAGTACAACTAAAACTTCACTTTTAAATATTAAATCAAAGAGCTTTTATTTTGGCTGAAAACCAAGGGAAGCCCTTAAAGCCTCTTGTTGTTTCGAAGCGTTTAGGCCAATTTAAGCCAATTCAACAGCCAATTTAAGTGTTTTTTAAAAAGCTTGGAAAGCTTTCAAATGCCCGTTATAAGCTACGCAAACATCAGCATTTAATGTGAAATGACCCGCTCAGAAACACTATAAAAACTTGATGAGCTGCACGTGTGTAAACACAGAGCCGCACTTCACCTAGAAAAATGCAGTGCATATATTTATTTACAGCACATTTAATGCACTGCGTTAAGCCATATCAAGTTTTTGGATTTATTTCTAAAGGTGCAGCTCTAGTGGCATGAGTTGTTGCATTACCTGGCGGGTAGTTTGTAAATGTAGCTGCAGCCATCTTCAGTCCAGATTATGACTTTATCAGCAGCGATGAATTCTCCTCCGACCCAGGACTGATTGTTCTCGCTCGGGACCGAACACAGCAGGGAGAAATCACCCGCATCAAACACCTGCGGCACAGGATTATTAGAACTCAAACCACAGTGTGAAGCACAATATCACAAACTCATAATTGCACACACTCACCCTCCAGTACTTCGAACACACCACCAGCAGCGAGAGCTGTGTGAATGTGCAGAATGAGATGCTCTGGCAGCCCTGACAGTAGATGGGCTTTGATTCTTCTTCAAACACAGGGTCCAGATCCTGCTGGAAACACACATAGTTTTTATTCTCCAGCAGGATGAACTACATGACTAATTCTGTCCATCTACACAGCATTTCTGTCTAGAAGATTTGAAATGTTCACCTGCATCCTGCTGACATCAGCGGTGATGATCCACACCTTGAGAATCCCAGTGACAGACACAGCCACCACTGTGTCCTCTGAAACACACACACACTTGAACTAGTGAGACACCTCCAGATTGAGAGTCATTATGGGATGTAGTTAAATTATTCTTAACTTAATGTCCAGCGAGCCCAAAACTACGATACTTGTTTGCATTGTGTTATTGTGCTTATTTTGTTGGTAGATTTTAATTTTGTGGCCATTAGATAGTAGTTTTCAAGTGTCCATTGATTTTTTGAATCAATGAATGAATAATTAAATAAAATAATAAAAGAAAATCACATTCTTTTTACTTATGTTTTACATATAATGCATTTACATATACATGCATTCTGAATAAGTCATTTCTGAATTTAAAAAACATAATTAAAATATTTTTTTTGCTGGTAGATTTTAATTTTGTGGTCATTAGCTAGTAGCTTGCAAATGTGCAATGAATTTTAGAACTAATTAAGTAATAAGTAAATATAAAAAAAATAATTAAAATACATTCTCTTAATTTATTTATTTATACAATTTTATAGTCATTTTTAAATTTACAACTCATCATTTACTTTGTTTAATGTGTAATTTAAGCAATTTTGTTGGTAGATTTTAGTTTTGTGGCCATTAGCTAGTAGCTTACAAGTGTGCAATGAATTTTTGAATAAATTCATTAATCGATATAAAATAATAACTAATATACATTCTCTTCATTTATTTATTGATACAATTTTAAAAAGTCATTTTTAAATTTAAAACTCATTTAAAATTTTAATTGTGTAATTTAAGTAACTTTGTTGGTATATTTTAATTTTGTGGCTATTAGGCAGTAGCTTGCAAATGTGTAATGAATTTTTGAATTAATAATTAATCAATATAAAACAATAATTAAAATACATTCTCTTTGTTTATTTATACATATTAAAATTTAAAACTCATCATTTAAAATTAAGATTTTGTTAGTAGATTTGTCAGTAAATTCGTGGCTTTAAAAAAATTATGTAAAAAAAAAAATCATGTTTTATTATAACAAATTCATTAGACAGAAGCTTGAAAGTGTGCAATGACTTTTTTTGCATTACTTTCAACATAGACATTTAACATCTATGGGTATTAAAATGAAATAATAAGTAATGTTAAAAAAAAAAAAAAAAAAATCACATTCTCTTCACTTATGTATTAATTTATAAACTAAATAAATTGTAAATACATAAATGTATATTTTAAATATGTAATTTGTGGAATTTGGATAGTTTTTTTTTTTTTTGGAAGTTTAATATTTAATTACATTTAATACCAATACTGTGTTTGCATGATTATTTTAAACATTTAGAACGTTGTTGAGTACATTATCTGTACACATTCCTTTTTCTCATTATAAAATGAGCTGAAATTTTTGTTTGTCTATACACAGACATTTGCTCCTATAATCCTGAAGCGCATAACATTCTCACATGTCAAAACAGCAGTGGTTACCTTGTGTGCGGTGCGAGCGAATGATGCTCATGGAACTGATCCAGTCAGGTGAAATCTTGGACACAAGCGAGTAAAGCACCTCTAGACTAGTGGCGTCCACTACAAGGATTTCTGGGTAATGTCCATGGCACAGAAGTCGCCCCTCCCTCTGTGTGCCGATGGTGAATTGATAAAACTGTAGAAAAGAAAAAGAGAGATCTATGAAAAATAATTCATAAATAAATTAAATATTTAATTTTTTCTTACTTCTAAAAATGTAAACACATTTATTTTGAAAAGACATGGTTTGCATTCATCTGTAGTATTTATAATTATATTTTCAATAAATATAATTTTTCAAAATTTATATTTTGTATATATTCTCTATCTTTGTAAACTCACAATGAAACTGTATATAGTACGTCCTCATTTAGATAAGTGTGTGTGTGTGTGTGTGTGTTACCTGTATACCGGTGTGTGCACAGGCTAGTTTAGTGAACTCAATACAGCGTCCATCATTGACATCCCATAAACACATTTCCCTGTGACAAACACAAAAGAGGTCTTAGGTGAAACTGCTAACATTTAATTTGCAGAAACACACATTTCACTGTCTAATAATACAGTGTTGCCCATGATAAACACTCTCTCACCCGCTTTCAGAAGCGCTGACGAGGTATTGTTTGTCACTTCCTGCGCTGGCCTTGGAAAGACAGGTGACAGAAGCCGTGTGTCCGAACAGCAGAGCACGAGGATTGATCTAAACACACAGAGAAATGGAAAGTCATCAAACAATCCAGAGCGATTATTAACCTTCATGTCATTCTGGCACACGGAAGACAGAAAGTCATAAGGAGTAAATAATGCCAGAAGGTTCATTTTTGGGTGTACTGTCCCTTTAATGGAAACAATGCTATGTGTGACCTCGCTGTGACCTCTCACCTCCAGCTCTGGGGTCATGTCCCAGATGCAGATCTGTCCATCATGGCAGCCGGTGATGATGGTGGACAGATCGTCCATCACCAACAGGCTGGAGATGCAGTGAGTGGGTGCATTGCGGCCCCACAGAACTATGGGTAATACCAGACTGTTTCCTGACATGTTCTCTGCGATACTGGAAAGAGAGAGACAACAAAAGAAACAGTGATGAGACACAATCAGTGCATTGTTGGAAATTCCAGAAACACATAAATGAGGAAGTGGAATAACTGGCCTAGATGAGCAAACAAAGGCCTAAAATATATATTTAACAAAATGTATGTTTTTATAACATTGCTTTTGCAGCTGACATGGTAGTAGAAAACAAACAAACAAATACATAATATTATTTTAATTATATTAATATATAGTCTACTGTTTTTGAACAGTAAGATTTTTTTATGTTTTTTAAAGAAGTCTCTTCTGTTTACCAAGCCTGTATTTATTTGATCCAAAGTACAGCAAAAACAGATACATTTTGAAATATTTTTCCTATTTAAAATAACCATTCTCTATTTGAATATATTTAAAAATGTAATTTATTCCTGTAATTTCAAAGCTGAATTTTTAGTATCATTACTCCAGTCACATGATCCTTCAGAAATTATTCTAATGTTGTGATTTGCTGCTCAGACAACATTTATTATTATTATTATTATGTTGAAAACAGCTGAGTAAAATTTTTTCAGGTTTCTTTGATGAATAGAAAGTTCAGAAGAACAGCATTTATCTGAAATAGAAATATTTTGCAACATTATAAATGTCTTTATCATCACTATTGATCAATTTAAACCATCCTTGCTAAATGAAAGTATTAACGTCGATCATTTCTTCCCCCCCCCAAAAAAAACAAATATTAAAAATAAAAAAATATACTGACTCCAATGTTACAAAAGCTTTAAAAATCTTTCTATTTCAGATAAATTCTGATCTTTTGATCTTTCTATTCATCAAAGAAACCTGAAAAAAAAACATACTCAGCTTTTTAAAATATTGATAATATAAAAAATGTTTCTTGAACAGCAAATCAGCATATTAGAATGATTTCTGAAAGATCATGTGACACTGAACACTGGAGTAATGATGCTGAAAATTCAGCTTTGATCACAGGAATAAATTACATTTTAAAATATATTCAGATATAAACCACTTATTTTAAATAGTAAAAATATTTCACAATATTACTGCTTTTGCTGTGTTTGGATCAAATAAATGCAGGCTTGGTGAGCAGAAGAGAATTCTACATTAAAAACATTAAAAATCTTAATGTTCAAAAACTTTTGACTGGTATTACAGAAAGAGAGAAAGAATCAAAATTTATTAAATAAATATTAATTTTTATTTAATTATTTATTTTAACCATATCAGCAGCAAAAAACTTTTTGTAGTAGAAATTTCTCTAAATAAATTGTTCAACAATTTATCAATATTATCCTTACAACAATACAAAAAAAAAAATTCAGAAATTATATTAACTCTTTATATTTGGTAGAAAGCTTTAAGAAATGTCCATGAATTAAATTTCTGTAAAAAAAAAAAACAAAAAACAAAACTATTATTTATAAAACTGAAAGCAGAACATTCCAATAAAATATTGCTTTATACTCAACGAAACCTTACAAAAATTAAATACTGGTAATTCTTCAACTTAAAAATAAATTAATATAGAATTTTAAAAAAAAGTGACCAATTCAGAATATTAAAACACTTTAATTTATACTGGGTTCAGTTATTTATGATAAAGGAACTTTATTAATGACACTCACTGGATAAGTTTAGAGTTGCACACTAGCAAAATTCTCATTCTAGCCTATTATTCCTACAGTATACACTATGCATACTATAATGTGAACAAGGAAACATACAAATGCTCTACATGCACAGAATATATTAAAAAACAGACAGCATGTTGCCAACCAGGGCAAATGAGTGCCTCATGATTGACAAACATTACAGATTAACCTCAAACTGACAAAGAAATCAATTAAAATCAATATCCATCACTTAAAACAACACGCAGAAGTCGCCAAGTTCACACTCTCCAGCTTGTTTAAGGGTTCAACAGAAAACAACCTTCTGATATTATAAGTGCAACAATTGTTAATTGAATTGGTAATTAGAATGTAATCGAAGCAGAACTGAGATGGACACAATGTGCTTGTTATGTAACGCACAGATAAATGGACATCAATGACTCTGACTGTAAGTACTATTGAATGCTTCTGTAAGCGCTAGTCCAATAAAACACCACAAATCACGCTTTTAACATTCACCATTGGTGCTAGTTTCTGCTTCGATGTATTATGAGAGAAACCAGTTTTATAAAAACATAACTGCAATCCAAGATCATTTGTACAAACAATATGTAAATGACTAAAAAACAAGCGTTTCAGAATTAAATGAGAGTTCACCAAGCAAGCATTCATTTGCTCTATAATGCAGATTACTGACTTTAAAAAACATCAAAACTATTCAAACACACACAACGAATAAAAACAGACTGACTTTACCTGACATGCTTATGTCTCCTCATATTAAACCTGAGCCTGTGAAACACTCGTTTAATTTTCACTATATGAACCAACTTCATCCTGAAACGATTCCTCTGCTGATTTAGAAACAATAAGACTATGATCCTGCGCCACCGTCTCTCTCAGTCAGACAGATACTAACAGCACAACAGCAGATGAATCAAACCAAACCCTTTCAGAGCAATCAATGAGAGTTCATCCGTACAGACGGACACACATCCACTGATCGGCACTGGCACTGAACAATAATATGCAGAAGCATCAGGCAGTTTAGAGTTTAAGAGCATTTAACAAAAGTGCATATGTTCTGAAATCTGTGCAATAAGCATCTGTTTTGGTGAAATTTAAGTAAAATTTCCAATGCATGATAGCAAGATGCAATGCTTTTTCAAAACAAACACCTTTAATAAAGGTAATATCCAAGCTGAGTGTGCAGTATTGCGCTAAATCTATTATAAAACCTACAAATGATGACTGTGTGCCAGAGAAACAAAGCCAAATTGATCTTAGAATCATTTTATGCCCATTCACCTTCTTTTAAACTTCCTCAGCACAATCTGGCTGATGCATAAGCGGCATTAACGTCAAGTCCGGCTGATAGAACAGCCTCATATTGTGACATTTATGTATGCAACATGTTAAATAAATGAGATATACAGTATGCAACAAGCATGAATCAATGCAAAATAATAAGTTTGCTATGCATTTCAAAAACAGCTGATCTCATTTGCATACCAATATACATGATATAATACATAAGTATTGATATACAGATTATAAATATGTAAAAAAGCACATATAATATAATTTAAATTAGTTTACATTGCATTGGATATAAGTGCACTATATTATGTATATCTGCCATCCTGCTCTATACACAACATAAGAGAATCACTTATTTTGACCAGATCCATTCTGAATATTTGTAGATTTAAACTAATCTAATAAAAAAAATCTGCACAATCACATTTGAAAATGGTGTCTGGGCCTAAAAATAATTCCTGTATGGATCAAAGGACTATTAGTTGAACACACTGAGAAAATGGCTGATAAGGAAACCCATTTCCAAACAATGATTACTGTTGCAATTCTGTTTACTAATACAGAAATGGCACATTTTAATACAGAGTTCATAATGAAACCACCTCATATTCATGTCTGTCAGCACACTGACTATAAACAGTAGATATTATTCACTAGAACCACTCTTATATGAATTGAAAATGAACTGTTTGCACATTTTAAGAGGCAAAAATGCCATATATGTATTGATATATATAGATTATAAATATGTGAAAGAAGCACTGCTCTATAAATAACAGCATGAATAATTATGAAACCCAAAACAGAATCATTCATTTTGACCAGGTCCATTCTAAATATTGTATTTAAAATGAAAATTAATGCACAGTCATAATCTACATATTTTGCAAAATATGCATATTGTATTGCATATTTTGGATCATTTAATTTATGCTTATAACTGTTTAACACACTTGAAGACTGTGTCTGGGCCTAAAACTAATTCCTGTATGGATCAATGATGCATGGCTGGACTATTAGCAGGACTGACTGAGAAAATGTTTTGACTTTCATGTGCATTTATACATTTGTATTTTTTAGCATTCAACTTTTCTCATATCTTCTTTGCTGGTTTGTAATCCGTGTGTAAGATGCTTTGTTTTGTTATTAGAGTGACTTTTTAACATTCAGTCAAGGGTCTACAGATGAAAAATAGCCTCTTTGGCTAATTCTGGCACATTTACAGCCATGTTTATTAATGTGCATTGCCCTTGTAAACAAATAAACTAAACTAAACTAAACTAAACTAAATGAGGAAACAATCATTACAGTTGCAATTTCGTGTAATAATACAGAAATTACACATATTAATACAAAGTTTATAATGAAACCACATCATATTTATGTCTGTCAGAACACTGACTACAAACAGTAGATATTATTCTCTAGAATCACTCTTATAACGACTGAAAATGACCTGTTTGAACATTTTGAGCTGCAAAAATGCCATATGTTTGTATAGTGTTCATGTATATGTTGTGTACAGTGTGAATGTAGAAGTATACTGTATAAAATACATGTATATAATGTACATATGTTTGTGTAATGATTTGTGTACGTATATATGGACTGTATGTGTTAATGGATGATGTCAGTGTGTATGTTTGTGTATGTATACCGTGTGTATATTGACCTCTGGCCCGTTCATCAGTGTGTTTATCATCATAATTATGTGACAACGCGTCTCTCTCAGCGTCTGGTCGTGTGACAGATTAAGTGTCGGTGTGTTTTACTCACCGGAGCCGCTCTTTATCGTCTCATATTCTTTCTGTCGTTGATTTTATGAAAATATCGCAGCAACGCGCGTTAATTCCGCAGCGGCTCACTGATCAGCTGACGGGAGGACGCTCGTGCGTCGTTGCGTCACGCGGTGACGTCACAGCAGAGGCCTCTGCTGCCCCCTACTGTCTGTCTTTAGCACATTGCCGGCTCGAAATAAATAAATTCACTATCGTAGCTGATGTTTATTACGATAATGTAAATATCAAAATTTATTTAAACCAGAATATACATCTAGTCTCTATGTGCGTTTGCTATAGAGATGAATATTCGTAACTACATTATTATTTTTAAGAATATAATTATTTTTTTTTAAATAAGTAAACAATACGTGAACACTTCTGACATTAGATAGTTGCCAGAGACAGATTAAAAAGGAAAACGAGGTGAAAAGGTCTGCAATAAAAACAAATAAACAAAAATATAGTTGATTATTGTTTCTTTATTGTTAAAGTATAAGATGAAGAATTTAACTGACAACAATTTATTACAGAACCACATCCTAAAGTAATTTATAACCATTAAAAAACACCCAAATGACATTTAAACTTGATTATTGCTACATATTTGCTAAAAAATTTTTTGACAGAACCACATCCACCTAAATAACAATTATATGTAAGTTTTAATTAATAATTGATTATTGTTTTTAAAACAAAGAACAATGTTGTAAATTGTATGAAACACCCAAAATACATCTGATCTTGATTACCGTCACAGATTATCATAACAAAGAAGAATACGCTAAATTAAAACAAACCCCAAAATTAAAAATAAATTCAATAAAAAATAATGTAAAATAAAACAAATATGACAGAATCAAACCCTATGTTTTTAAATGAAGTAATAACAGGTTCGACATGAAAAATGCAACTTTCTGTTACTGTGTCATGTAAATATCAAACATTTAAACATAAGCATAAATGACATATTGTCCAAAGCTCCTGATCTTTTTGGAGAGTAACTAATGATTCACTTTAGAAACATTATCTTTTTTTTTTCACCCAGTAGCAGTGAAAACAGATGAAAAGCTTGTTCTTTATATAAAAAAAATATGCTACAGGTGGACATCTTTGTACCTTGTGCTTTTTCTTAGATTTTCCAGCATCCTGCTGCATTTTAGCATCTTGCTCGTCAAGTACTTTTCAAAACAAAGTCTTGTAAATGTATTATATAATGTATTATATAATGTAAGTTAAAAGTTATTTTCCAGTGCACTGCGTCTTGCATTTTTAAAAAAACAAAAATGTGTTAAAAATGATATAAATAAAAAGGTACTCTTTTTCCGAACCTCTTTTGTTCAGAACTTTGGTTGCCAAAAATAAAAGGAATCGTTACATTTTAATTTGATTACATTTTAGAAGATTAAATGCCTTTTTATGCCTTAATTTGTTTACTGCTGTTTTTGATAATACATTTCTATTAAATTATAAACTCAGAAAAATTTTGCCCCTATTAATTTGCCCCTATTATTGCAAAAATGTTATTAACGTCTTAAATGATTAAAGTTTTATGAACTCAGTTGATCAGACATGCTTTTTTATTAAAATGTAAGTAAACTTAAGTAAAGGAAAAAATAAAAAATGTCACATTTGTTAAACTTTTAATAAATTGTTGTTAAAGCAACTACATGTAAGTTTTTTATCTTGAAATATCCGTTTCAAAGTCATTTCCATGGTACACGGACCATTTCTTTAGTAGGTTAGTATTCAATAACCTTGATAACTCTGTCTCTGCTTACACTACGCTAAAAAATAAACAAATAAAAATTATGAAAATTGGATGATATCCTAATATAATAAAAAAAAAAATTAAGTGAATTACTTCTGTCACACCCCTGTGGACTGTTTTGTTGGTTTTGCCCTCTTGTGCCCTTATTTGGTCTTTCCTGTTCCGTTTCTTGTTAAGTGTTCATTGGTTTTTCACTCCCACCTGTCTTTGTCTATTAGCTCTCTTATATAAGTTTGATTCAGTTCCTTGTGTCTTGTCCGTTCTTAATGTCATTTAATGTTAGTTATCGTCGTGTTGGTATGTGTTTTCCCTGCTGTTCCAGTTTGTTCCTGTTCCTGTTTTGGATTATTCAATTAAAGCACGTTTTCATTATTTCCTCGTCCCTGCTCCTCCTTCGCGCACACGACCCCTGACAACTTCAAATTAAGTTTATAATAGAAGTATATTTCCATACTGCCCATCACTGATTCAAAAAACTCATGAGACTGTCTGACCTCTATGCTTAATGTCTCTGCACCACTATAAAAATGATTTTTCAAAGTTGTAAATAAAATAAACCTTATTAGAGTACTTTTTCTAAAAAGAAAAGAAACAACTATTAGTCTTTCTACTTTAAAATTTCATGTTTAATTTTCTGTTACTTGCCTTTCTTTGTAATTATTTGTCAAACTGACAAAATTTAAATTTCTTTAGTTAAATTTCTTGCAGGAATTTTCAGAATATAAGGTATTAAAAATATTTCAAAAAATATTTTAATGTAACATATTTTTACTTCCCCGGGAACTCCTCCGCCCCCTCTGGAGCTTTGGCCCCCTCGTTATTGTGGGCCCCTCTGTAATTCCGGCCCCCTCTGTATTTATGCGCTCCCCCAGTACCGTGGCCCCTGTGGTCCCCTCGGAAATTGGGGTTTCCCCTAAAATTGTGGGCCCCCCTGAAACTGGGGTCGTCCTTAAAACTGGGGTCCCCTCTGTTACTGGGGTCCTCCTTAAAGTTGTGGCCGCCCCTGAAACTGGGGTCCCCTCTGTTACTGGGGCCCCCTCTGAAATTGTGCCCCCCTCTGGAGATGGGGCCCTCCTTAAAACTAGGGTCCTCCCTGAAACTGGGGTCCTCCTTAAAGTTGTGGCCCCCTCTGTTACTGGGGCCCCCTCTGAAATTGTGCCCCCCTCTGGAAGTGTGGTCCCCCTTGAAACCCCCTCTGGAATTGGGGTCTCCCCTGACACTGGGTCCCCCTCTGGAATTGTGTCCCCGTCTGAAATTCTGGCCTCCTCTTACACTGGGGTCGCCTCTGGAGCTGTCAATCTTCTGTACCACAGTGAGCCTCAGGTCATTCAGGTATTCTTGGGTATTGATCAGCAAATCTGAAACATTCCCTGGATCTGGGAGACTGAACTGGGCTCTGGGAGGAAAACAAAAAATTCAAGAATAAGAGATGCTGCTGCTGAGAGCCAGAGAATTCAGAAAATAAACAGGTAACGCAACAGACCTTTCCAATGTGCTCTTAAAGTTCTGTAAAGATAAAAAGAAAGAGATGTAAATTATTTCTGAAAATGACATTCATATGTTTCCATTTGTCTTAATAATTAACATTCGCACCTGCAGGAATGAATCATCATCGGCTTTCATTTGCTTCTCTACATCTCTGATTGCACATTTGAGAGATATGACCTGTTTGCTGGTCTTCCCAGTCTTGTCCTTTATCATTTGACTCTTCTGCTTCTCTTCCTCTCGCAGCACTGTTATTCTGGCCACTTCTTCATTGCGTAGAATCTCACGAAGTTCCTCAAACTCCTTGTTGATGTTCTCCTCTGTTTCTTGAGTTTGAACCTGGCAATTAACAGCACAATATAATGGCCAAAGTAGATCTATAACACTCAGACGTGCTTAAATCATAGTGATTATTTCAAACCTTATTATGGTCAGCAGTCTGATCCAAAGTCTGCTTAAAATTGTCATATATCCCCATCTTCTCCCGTAAGTGTTCCAGTATAGCTTTGAGTTTCTCCTGAAAGAAAACAACATAGAAATTGTGTGTCAGTCTTCAGTTTTATTATTTGATAATGTCACAGAGAGCATAGACAACGGAGGGAATGTGTTTGGAGGCAGGAAGGAGTGAAAACAAACTGAAACCTGTGACACCTATTTATTGCCTAATTGACCACACTGTAACTCCAACCAATCCCTGTAATTAATAACCTGATCACAATACAGTAAAAAAAAAAACGTTTTGATCAGATTCATAGATCTGATTTCTGTGGAAGCCTGTTTCCACCACTGAATAATAAATAATAAATAAGATAATTGTGGCATTTTATCTCACAATTCTCTCTGAGATTACATCCAATTCTGACTTTTTTTTTTCAGAATTGCTATTTTCTCAAAATTCTGAGTTTCTATCACTTAATTTTTGTTTCTCACAGAATTCAAAATTTCTGTCACTTAATTTTGAGGGGGTTTTTTTTCAGAATTGTGAATTTCTGTCACTCAGAAATCTTTTTTTCTCAAAATTTAGATATTCTATCACTCAATTTGGGATTTTTTCTCAGAATTCCAAATTTCTGTCACTTCATTTTGACTTTTTTCTCAGAATTGCACATTTCTGTCACTCAATTTTTACTTTTTTTTCTAATAATTCCAAATTTCTGCCACTTAATTTTGACTTTTTTTTCTTTGAATTCTGAGATTCTATCACACAATTCTGACTTTTTTCTCAGAATTGTGATTTCTGTCACTCAGTTTTGACTTTTTTTCTCAGAATTCCGAGTTTCTGTCACTCAGTTTAGAATTTTTTTCTCAGAATTCCAAATTTCTGTCACTTAATTTTGACTTTTTTTCTCAGAATTCCGCATTTCTCTCATTTAATTTTGACTTTTTTTCTCAGAATTCTGAATTTCTCTCACTTAATTCCAAGTTTCTATCACAGAATTCTGACTTATTTCTCAGAATTCCACATTTCTGTCACTTCATTTTGACTTTTTTCTCAGAATTCCACATTTCTGTCACTTCATTTTGACTTTTTTCTCAGAATTCCAAATTTCTGTCACTTAATTTTGACTTTTTTCTGGGAATTCCGAATTTCTCTCATTTAATTTTGACTTTTTTTCTCAGAATTCCAAATTTCTCTCACTTAATTTTGACTTATTCTCAGAATTCAGAGTTTCTGTCACTTAATTTGGATTTTTTTTCTCAAAATTCCGAGTTTCTATCACACAATTCAAACTTTTTTCTCAGAATTGTGATTTCTGTCACTCAGTTTTGACTTTTTTCTAAGAATTCCAAATTTCTGTCACTTCATTTTGACTTTTTTCTCAACATTCCAAATTTCTGTCACTTCATTTTGACTTTATCTCAGAATTCCGAGTTTCTGTCACTCAGTTTAGAATTTTTTTCTCAGAATTCCGAATTTTTGTCACTTAATTTGGAATTTTTCTAAAAATTCCAAGTTTCTATCACAGAATTCTGACTTTTTTTTTCAGAATTCCACATTTTTGTAATTTCATTTTGACTTTTTTTCTCAGAATTCTGAATTTCTCTCACTTAGTTTTGACATTTTTTTCTCAGATTTCCAAATTTCTCTCACTTAATTTTGACTTTTTCTCAGAATTCCGAATTTCTCTCACTTAATTTTGACTTTTTCTCAAAATTCTGAGTTTCTATCACACAATTCTGACTTTTTTTCTCAGAATTGTGATTTCTGTCACTCAATTTTGACTTTTTTTCTAAGAATTCCAAGTTTCTATCACAGAATTCTGACTTTTTTTCTCAGAATTCCACATTTCTATCACTTTATTTTGACTTTTTTCTCAAAATTCCAAATTTCTGTCACTTAATTTGGACTTTTTTTCTCAGAATTCCAATTTTCTCTCACTTAGTTTTGACTTTTTTTTCTCAGAATTCCGAATTTCTATCACACAATTCTGACTTTTTTTCTCCAAATTGTAATTTCTGTCACTCAATTTTGGCTTTTTGTCTAAGAATTCCAAGTTTCTATCACAGAATTCTGACTTGTTAATCATGCTAGTACACAATGAAATGATAAAAGACATGAAAACATTAGCAAATGTGCTACCAAATCAACAGCTAGATTTCAGTTCATTCAGCAGACAACAGCACATCTATTTATTCATTCTTATGTGTGTTATATAAATTTGTCATTGTGAAAACTATTGATGTTAACTGGTTTAATCAGTAAAATCAGTTTACTGACCTTGTTATTGGTCACGGCTTCATCTATGGGACAGAAACTGTGGTCGGTGTGTAGTTTGGAGTCTCGACACACCAAACAAATAGGCTGCTGATCATCCAGACAGAACAGGTTCAGCTTCTCTTTGTGTGCGCTGCAGACGTTTTCATTTCCTGATGAAGATGTTTGACTTCGCTCCTGTTGGAAGGTCTCACACATGTTCTTCAAAGCCAGATTTAACGTAGGATCATTCACTGTGGATATTTCTCTGCACATGGGACATTCCCTAATACCTTTACTTTCCCAAAACGCCTGTATGCAGTCTGAGCAGATGCTGTGACTGCAGGGCAGAAGAACAGGATTTACAAAAAAGTCAAAGCACACAGGACAAGTGAAGTCCACCTCAGTAAAACCTTCAGATGCCATTTTACACGTCAAAATTGTACAGTTTCGTTTTCAGGTTTTAAGCTTCACATCCACAACAGAAATGCACATACAAAACTGAGAGGCAACAGATGAGCATTTGCGTCTGTCTTTATATCCAGTGGGAGGAGCTCAATGTGCTTCATTCTTTAGTGAATCTGTACAATGCAGATAAACTGGATCCTCTAAGTCTCAAGATCTTTTTATACCAACACAAGATTCACTATTTCGACACTTCTGAGAGATCACCTGACTTTCTTTAAAAGCTGGAAAACTTTCCATTGCACAAATGGTTCTTTGTAGCGGAAGATGGTTCTTTAAAAAGTTTTTCACACTAAGAAAAAAAGGTTTATTCAGGAACCAAATATTGTTAAAAGAATGTATGGCACTTTGTGTGAGGAACAGACCCACATGTAGGATGTTATCCAATGATAATTTGCAGTAAATCTGCAGTAAATATCAGTAACATTCAAACTTTGAGTAAAGGCCATTCAAGGATTATAGCTGTAATGAAAGGAAAAACTATCAAGTTTTAACTAGATAGTAAAGTTCGTAGACAAACTTTAAGTTGGCTTGAAAAAGCTTAGCCAGAAAGTTTGAAGTAGTTTTAAAAGCTTGAAGTTTGAAGGTTTCTAGTTTGAAATTTAAAGTAGTTTTAAAGTTAGTTGCTGGGCTACCTGGGTGGTTGCTAGGGTACTCAGGGTAGTTGCTAAGGTGTTACTAGCACGTTATTAGCATGATTAGAAAGTTACTAGCATGTTGCTAGCCTGTTTCTTGCATTATTAACATGTTTTTAGCATTATTAGCATGTTACTAACATGTTGTTGGCATGATTAGCAATTTACTAGCATGTTGTTAGCACAATTAGCAAGTTACTAGCATGTTGATAGCATGATTAGCATGTTACTAGCATGTTGTTAACATGATTAGCAAGTTACTAGCATGATTAACAAGTTACTAACATGTTACTATCATGATTAGCAAGCATGTTGTTAGAATGATTAGCAAGTTAGTATCATGTTACTAGCATGTTGTTAGCTTGATTAGGACATTAGTAGCATATTACTAGGGTGATTAGCAAGTTACTAGCATGTTACCTTCATGATTAGGAAGTTACTAGCATGTTACTAACATGTTGATAGCATGATTAGCAAGTTACTAGCATGTTACTAGCATGATT
Organism: Labeo calbasu; assembly: GCA_019740295.1. Taxonomy (NCBI): domain Eukaryota; kingdom Metazoa; phylum Chordata; class Actinopteri; order Cypriniformes; family Cyprinidae; genus Labeo; species Labeo calbasu. The sequence goes on from JAHKKF010500930.1 coordinate 23,651, forward strand.
AACAAGTTAGTATCATGTTACTAGCATGATTAGCAAGTTAACAGCATGATTAGCAAGTTAATAGCATGTTACTAGCATAATTAGCAAGTTAGTAGCATGTTAATAGTATTATTAGCAGGTTACTAGCATGTAACCTGCATGATTAACGAGTTACTAGCATGATTAGCAAGTTACTAGCATGTTGTTAGCATGATTAGCAAGTTAGTAGTATGTTAATTGCATTATTAGCAAGTTATTAGCATGTTGTTCGCATGATTAGCAAGTTAGTAGCATGTTACTAGCATGTTATAAGCATGATTAGCTAGTTAGTATCATGTTGCTATCATGTTTGTAGCATGACTAGCAAGTTACTAGCATTATTCTAGTATAATTAGCATTTGATCTCAGAAGAAGTTAAAATAGGATAACAGTAAGTTGGCTTTTTTAAATGTTTCTGTGTTCCTTTTAACTGATTTGATTCATTGCACTGTAAATTATATTCATATACACAAATTAAATAATCCGTGAAATAAGGTTTTAAATGGTGCTTATTATTCTGATATCAGAACCTTGTTCAGTGTAATTGCTTATTGTTTATTATCAGCTCACTGATCACTAGTAATGTGAGCTAATGAATACAGAGCTGGGAGTGCTGACACGCAGCTTTAAACCAGTTTCTTGCAGCTCTTGAAATGAAAGCAAAGCTTCTTAAGCTTCGTTTTCTTCGAAAACAAAACTGATGAAATGAAGGCCCAATTCCTCTATGACATCCATCACATGCATTGTGCATCGTGCATTTCGATCTCTTTGACTTTTGAATTCAGAGAAGGGATGTGCACCATGACTCATTTCAACTAATTGCATTTCATTGTAAACTATAATGCAACAGGTTAGTTAGCCTGAGCACAAGTCAAGATTGTTGTTCGTTACCACTGCAACCACCTGTGCATCCACAAGTACGTGCTCAAAGTATCTGTACACATGACAGCGGCAACATCGCAAGAATTTAAGGGAATTCTATTTGTTAGGATACTGTTTTTGTAGTCAAGGAAGTTTCATTCATAATTTTTCACTTTTAAACCGGTGTACAATTTCATAACGATATTGTCCAGCTTATTGTTATTTGCCAGATTGACATATAACGTACATAAAAATAGTTACTCCCTCACCATGTTTGACAAAATAACAGCAGCGCTGAGGTAATGAGGGTTGCCAGATTTACGTAACAAAACCAGATTAATTGGTATTCAAAACTAGCCCAATCATGGCCAAAACTAGCCCAACTGGGTTTCGGGGAACATTTTTTGCCTCAACCCACGGGCTAAAAAACTATCTGCGGCAACAGAATAAAAGTAGACTAATTCTGGGGGAAAACCATGGGCTTGGCAACACTGAATGATTTTGTAACATAATTCAGTATGGTAACATAATTCAATTCATGTTTATTTGTATAGTGCTTTTCACAATACACATCATTACAAAGCAGATTCACAGAATAAATGTAGCACTTTTAATCATAATAATTAATTAATAACTTAATTAATATGAATTCTCTTGCTTTTTAAAATAGTTTAGATTATGCATACACTGTAAAAAAAAAAAAAAAACAAAACAATTTGTTGAGTCAACTTAAAATAATTTGTTACCCTGCAGATTTAAAATTTTAAGTTCAGTCAACTCAAATAAGCTTAGTCAACCTGAAATGTTAAGTTGTACTAAGTGAAAACTTAGATATTTGAGTTGACTAAACAAACAATTTGGTTTGTTAAACTTAAAAGCTGGGCTTGTTACCCAGCTGCCTTAAATTTTAAGTTGAATGAACTCAAATATCAAAGTTGTCACGTAGTACAACTTAACATTTCAAGCTGACTAAAGTTTTTTGAGTTGACTGAACTTAAAATTTTAAGGCAGCCGGGTAACAAATTATTTTAAGTTGAATTAACAAATAGTTTTTTTACAGTGAACACAAAAAACATATCAGAGTGAATTAATTTACAAATGCTAACAAAACAAACTTTCTTTTTTCATGTTTAAATTATTCAGTACAAACAAAATTTCATCTCTAAATTAATTTCTCAGTTCACTGGTAAGATCACCAGAGGACCAACGCCACAGCGAACGCCAAACCATGGGTACACTCTCTCAGTGAACTTCTGTGTAAAAGTGTGTATGTATGTGTTACTAAGAGGATCGATGAATGACAATTTTCCTTTGTCATAGTTCAGCTGAACTCTGATTTTCTGGAGTGTCTTGTCCACTGACAGGGGAGGCGATTGCTCTGGTGTAACGAATGGATAATATTCACCAGAGGCATACCCAAGAACCCAGAGTCCTTTCTTTGTCAGAATGTCACCCTTCCTCTGAGCAGATTCTGTCATCACACCAAAGGTCCAGTTTGTGAGGTCTTTAACCTCAATGTCCCAGCAGTGAAGTCCTGAGTCAAAGCCCTCTGAACCTAGAACACACTCCCGACAGTCAAATCTCTCAAGATTATCAGGAAGCAGCTTTGCCTCATCACTGAATCGCACACTGGTCAAATCATCAGACACAATGAGATTACAGTGAGCAGTGTTGGGGTCCAAGGTCACTGGAGCTAAAGAGAGAGGACAAGTGCTCAAAGTCAGAAAACATTAAGTCTCTTTTGCTCAGCAAGGCTGCATTTACTTGATCAAAAATACAGTAAAAACTGTGAAATAATATTACAAAATCAAACTTGATGAGTGAAGTTTGTGCACAAACTTTGAAGTTGGCTTGAGAAAGCCTAGCCTGAAAGTTTGAAGCAGTTGTTAAAGCTTAAAGTTCAGATAGATAGATGGTGATAGCATGTTACTAGCATGATTTATGACATTGCTAACATGATTTAACATGTTGCTAACATGTTTTTTGTATAATAAGCAGGTTGCTAGCATGTTGTTAGCATGATAACTAGCATGTTGTTAGTATATTTCTTGTATGATTACCACGTTGCTAGCACGTTTTAGCATGATTGGCATGTCGTTACCATGTTGATAGCATGATAGGCATGTTACTAGTGTGATGTTAGCATGTTGCTAGCATGTTTTAGCGTGCTTAACATGTTGTTAACATGCTGCTAGCATATTTTAAACATGATAAGCAGGTTGCTAGCATGTTGTTAGAAGGTTGCTCGCATGTTCATAGCATAAGCAGGTTGCTAGCATGTTGTTAGAATGTTGCTAGCATGTTTATAGCATAAGCAGGTTGCTAGCATGTTGTCAACCTTTTGCTGACATGTTTTTACCATGATTAGCATGTTGTTAGCATGATAAGCAGGTTACTAGCATGTTGTTACCATATTTCTTGCATGATTACCATGTTGCTAGCACGTTTTAGCATGATTGGCATGTCGTTAGCATGTTGATACCATGATAGGCATGTTACTAGTGTGATGTTAGCATACTGCTAGCATGTTTTAGCATGCTTAACATGTTGTCAACATGTTGCTAGCATATTTTTAACATGATAAGCAGGTTGCTAGCAAGTTGTAAGCATGTTGCTAGCATGTTTATAGCATAATCAGGTTGCTTACCATGTTGTCAACATGTTGCTAACATGTTTTTACCATGATTAGCATGTTGTTAGCATGATAACTAGCATGTTGTTAGTATATTTCTTGTATGATTACCACGTTGCTAGCACGTTTTAGCATGAGTGGCATGTCGTTAGCTTGTTGCTAGCACGATAAACAGGTTACTAGTGTGATGTTAGTATGTTGCTAGCACGTTTTAGCATGCTTAACATGTTGTTAACAGGTTGCTAGCATGATTGTTACCATAGAATGATGCTAACATTTTTCTAGCAAAAGCATGTTGCATGTTTACAGCATGATTATCCTGTTGCTAACATGTTGCTTATGTTTAATAGCACGATTAGCATGTTACTAATCTGTGTTAGCATTATTAGAATGTTGCTAACATGTTATTAACATATTTCCAGCATGATTAGCATGTTGGTAGCATGTTGCTAGCACAATATGCAGGTTACTAGCATGTTTCTTGCATGCTTACCTTGTGTTTTTGCATGATTAGCATGTTGTTAACATGATAAGCAGGTTACTTGGTGTTGCTAGCATGTTGCTGGCATGTTTAAGCATGATTAACATGTTGTTACCATGTTGGTAGCATGATTAGCATGTTTCTAGCATGCTTTTTCAGATCAGTAAGTTGGCTTTTTCAAGTGAAAAGGACATTGCTTTCTATGTGAATATCTGTTAAAATGTAATTTATTCCAGCGACCAAAGCCAAATTTTTAGCATCATTACTTCAGTCTTCGGTGTCATAATTTCAGAGAAAATCATTTAAAATTTGTAATGTTTCCAAACTTTTGACAAGTACTGTATATGTATGTGGTACAAAAAAAAAATCACCAGAATTACAAAAGCTTTAATGAATTCTGTTATACTTACTGTATTTGACATGTTTCTGAATCTTCTGTAACACAGTGAACTTCAGGTTGCTGAGGTGTTTTGGAACATCGATCAGCATTTCTGGAACGTTCTCTGGATCTGAAAGACCATACTGACCTCTGGAAACACATTCAAGAGTCACTTTAACTCATAACAACAGAATTGAGAAAAGAAACAGAAAACCAAAACACAAACCTTTTCAATGTGCTCTTTAGGTCCTGTAAAGAAAAAAAAAACGAAATACAAATTATTCCACAAACCTTTGGTTTGAATTTGGTTTGAATCTCTGAAAAGAACTTTATACTCCAAATGTATAAAAATACTGAAACCTGCAGTAATGAATCATCTTTAGCTTTCATTTGCTCTTCTGTATCTCTGATTGTACGTATGATATATACAATCTGTTTGCTCATCTCCTCGATCTTGTCAATCATCCTTTGACTCTTCTGCTTCTCTTCTTCTCTCAGCGCTGTTATTCTAGCTGCTTCTTCATCGTGTAGAAGCTGGTGAAGTTTCTTAAACTCTTCTTTAATCTGCCTCTCAGTGCACTCGGCCTGAGACTAAGTTCACAGAAACATATAATCTAATTAAACCAGGTCTATATCAACAAAAAACAATATATAAACCTCAGTATATCAAACCTTAATATGTTTAGCAGTTTGATCCAAATTCTGTTTAAAATCCTCAAATCGGGTCAGTTTCTCCTGCAAGTGGTTCAGTAAATCCTGGAGCTTCTCCTGCAAGAAATCAACAGAAAAATAGTGTCTCAGTTTCCTGTTTTATTTATTCGTACCTTTCAGATACCTCTTTTATTTAACATATAACACACTAAAAATAACAACATTACATTCAGTTAAATCCTTAACAAACATTATTTAATGCTTAACAGATCATTAGTTAATACAGTGTATATTCACATAGCTAGTAATATGAAATAATGTGTTTGTTAATGCTTACAAATGTCATTTCACAAGTGTAGGGGAAAGTTACTATTAAAAGTAATGCGTTACAATTTTGCGTTACACTCTTTAATTATGTTACTTAGTTACTTTTTATGGAAAGTAATGCCTTATGTTACTTTTGTGTTACTTTTAAAATCTGGGCAGGGCTTGCTTTTTTTTTTATTATAAAAATTCTAATGTAAAATCCCTTTTACACCAAATTGAAATTAATTCTCCTCAGGTTGAAAGAAATGTACATTCATGCAGGAGAAGATCACTCTTCAGCTATGAAAAAAATGAAGTACAAATGCTAGTTTATTGAAGTAATTTTTGCTTATTAGTACAGTCGGATCATCAAAGGTCAGTGGCAAAAATATTTGTACAAACATATTTAATTATTGCAGGTTTGCATCATATTCTAAGTTTGCATTTCACTGTTTTTATTTATTTTGAGGAATACTGAATCTGTTTTTGTTGGTGATATGAATAATGCATGTTCACATTTAATCTAGAACTACAGTAACATCATGTTTGCACCTGATTTCCCGACAGAAGACTTGTTAATAAATGGGGAAAAAAGTAACTGGCATTACTTACTGGAAAAAGATATTTTCTTAGAAATTCAAAAGTAATGCATTACTTTACTAGTTATTTCAAAAAAGTAATTTAATTATGTAACTCGCGTTATTTGTAATACGTTACTCCCAACACTGCATTTAACATTTAACTGAACAGTCATTTTGACAGCAAAAAGTGTCCCAAATGACCTGAACCTCTTTACAAATCATTTATAAATTTTCTGTTTATGTAAATCTAAAAAAGAAACAATTTATCACCTATAAATGTTTATCAGCGTTTGCTGATCATTTTATGGGCACTGGACTTTTAGCTTCTGTAACATTTGTGACCTTGGATCAAAAAACCAGTCGTAAGGGTCATTTTTTTCAATACTGAGATTTATACATCATATGAAAGCCTTTCATTGATGTATAGTTTGTTAGGATAGGACAATATTTGGCCGAGATACAACTATTTAAAAATCAGGAATCTGAGGGTGCAAAAAAATCAAAATATTGAGAAAATCACCTT
>JAHKKF010500937.1:0-12684 GCA_019740295.1 Labeo calbasu
CCGGAGACAGGAAGTGAAGCAGAATTAGAATTCGGACATGCCTTGATGCCTTCCTGCCTTGGAATGCTGCCTCCGAAGGCAGCATTTTAGAGCTTTCGAACGCAGCCCATGCTAGAAACATTCTAGCAACTTGCTAATCATGCTAGACACATGCTAGCAACTTTGCTAATCATGTTAGAAACATGCTACCAACTTGCTAATCATGCTAGCAACATGTTAGTAACATGCTAATCATGCTAGCAACATGCTAGTAACATGCTAGCAACTTGCTAATCATGCTAGAAACATGCTAGCAACTTTGCTAATCATGTTAGAAACATGCTAGCAACTTGCTAATCATGCTAGAAACATGCTAGCGACATGCTAATCCTGCTAAAAACATGCTAGCAACTTGCTAATCATGCTAACAACATGCTAGTAACATGCTAATCATGATAGAAAAATGCTAGCAACATGCTAATCATGCTAACAACATGCTAGTAACATGCTAATCATGATAAAAAATGCTAGCAACATGCTAGTAATATGCTAATCATGCTAGAAACATGTTAACAACAAGCTAGTAACATGCTAATCATGTTAGAAACATGATGGTTACATTCTAATCATGTGTGAAACATGCTATCAACATGCTAATCAGGCTAGAAACATGCTAATAACTTGCTAATCATGCTAACGACATTCTAGTAACTTGCAAATTATGATAACAACATGCTAATCATGCTAACAATATTGTAATCAGCCTATAAAAATACAAACAATAAGCTAATCATGCTAAAACATGTTAACAACATGTTAACAACAAATCATGTAAGCAATGTGTTAAATCATGCTAGCTGCTTCCATACTATTACAACTGCTTCAAACTTTCAGGCTAGGCTTTCTCAAGCCAACTTAAAGTTTGTTCTCAAACTTTACTCATCTAGTTAGACCATTGTTGTTTGAAGTGTAAGGATAAAATGAAGCAATCTGTCAATTTAACATCATTTAGTAAATTGATTTAATAATTATATAACAAGGACTACAAATATAACCATTTCAAAGAAAAAAAAATGTTCTGTTACAGCTTTTGTAGCAATGCCGCTGCCATCTTGAAGTACAGCCTTTGATGGCACGGGGTTGGTTGTTTTGCCATTCTTATTCAGTTTTATCACAGTTTGTGCTTGATAGATAAGGTGAGGCACATAGAGCACTGGACACGACAAAATATTGTGGCCATGAATTGAGATTTAGCCTATGGACCTTTCTCACATTTCCGGAAGTCATCATAGTTGGGTAAAATCCGAGAGCAGTGAATGGGAGAGTACCACAAATATTTTTTTTTTGCATTCCCATTTGCTCAAATAGCAAAAGAAAAACTACACGATAGTGCTTTCATGACTTTCAGTCAAAGGAAAAAAAAATGAGAGAGACTGATATCGGCAGTCAGAAGAGAGAACAATGTCAAATATACCGTCCCTCCCATAGACACGGCATTAGAAACACCCTCGCATAGAGTTAACTAGTTTTTTTTTGTTGTTGTTTTTGCTTTTTTTGATTTATGATGATGATGGCCATTAAAACACGTCATCACAGGCTTGTGAAAAGGGTCCATTCATTTGCTCCCTCATTTTAGTTTGGCCATATTGTATTAAAGGGATAGTTCACCCAAAAATTAAAATTCTGTCATAAATTACTTATCCCTCATGTCGTTTCAAACCTGTAAGACCTTTGTTCATCTTCAGAACACAATTTCACACAAAGATATTTTTAAATAAATCCATAGACAACGACACAACTGAAATGTTCACAGGTCCAGAAACGTTGCAAGGACATTGGTAAAATAGTCCATGTGAAACCAGGGGTTCAAGCATAATTTTACAAAACTACATAGCTCTCAGATATCATAAAAATATCTTAATTTGTGTTCCAAAGTCGAATGTGTCACAGTACGCTGTTGCCAGATACACACAGGAGGCATGAATAAATGTAAACAGTGGGTAATCTACACAATAGGCACTGGAACAAACACACATACATACATAACTGGTAGACCTGGCAAAGGAAAACTAAAATGACAGGAACTTAAATACAAGGGATAATTGGAAACACAGGTGCACTGGTTATTAATCAAACTAAATCAGGACATCAGAGTCCAGGGTGGAGATGATGGAGGAGGGAGCCAATAAGGAAACAGGAGGAGCCAGGGAGATGACAGGAGGTACTTGGAGAAGGAGGAGCCAGGTGGGACCCAGCCCACAGCCATGATGGTTACCCATGGTGGAGCCGACAGTGGGAGCCAACCAACGGCGGCTGAGCAGGTTGTGGAGGAGCCCGAGGCGGAGACAGAGAGCCAATGAGCCAGGGTGATGAGGAGTATCTGGAGGGCCGAGGTGGAGCCGGACCAACAGAGGACCATGGTGGAGCCGGAGGGATGGAGGAGCCTGATGGAGCCAGAGGGACGAGGTGAAGCCAGAGGAGTGGAGTCCTGAGGGATGAGGGGACCCATTGGGGCCAGTGGACTGCTGGGCCATGGTGGAGAGGAGGGAGCTAGGAGCCATGGTGGAGCCCACCATCCAGTGACAAATCAATAAGGTCACCTACAGAATGAACTTACCTGCCCAGTATCACATTTCAGCTACTTTCTATGTTTCTTTACTCAAACCATATACTCACCCTCTGTTTCCATCATACACAGGGTCTGGTGCCTCGGTTGAGTCTCCTCCTCCCATCGAGTCAGATGAAGGACCTATCTACAGGGTCACCATCATGTACTTTCTGAGACAGGGTGGTCGGCTGGAGTACCTAGTAAACTGGGAGGGGTACCTTCAGACAATATCTTAGATCCCTGCTCGTGGAGGAGGGGGTACTGTCATGAATTCCATCAGCACCAGACCTTATTACTCTGATTTCAATCACCGGAATGCTAATCATCTGCACCTGTCAGTCTTATCAACCGGTCTTTAAATACCTGCACCTTACAAACATTCTCTGTCTGGTCTTGTCAATGATTCTACGCATCACTTACTGTACCTGACTACTCACCTTCTGTCCATTAGAACACTTGTATTTACACTTTTGCTGTAGTCAGTATGAAATATCAGCATAAAAACGTGTCATCTTCACATGCACTGTATGCATGTATCATATGGAGCACACAATCTGAGAATATTTGTTTTGAATTGGTTCATTTGAAAATAGATACTTCCCTCTCTACAGATATATCTTTCACGTCTGTGAGGCAAGCATACACGTAGTTTCGGCTTATATTATTTTTTACACGCTCAAGTTCACAGAGAACGAGAGGGGATAAAAGCACATCCTGTTTGCTTTCATTATTGTACAAAAGCAAAATGTTTTGTTGTAATTGTGAGTACACACAAATAAACAAAGAGTCTTTACAGATTCTAAAGATGTATTACTCTTATCTGTATGACCAAAAATGAGTATTTTAAGAGCAAGCGACCACACTGACACCTCCGTCATGCAGTGAGCTTGCTACTATTTAGCTTCCACACTTCGCACAAGCACTTGAATAACACCCATTTTTCTAGGTTAACAATAGATTGAGCTGCCATGTAAGCAATATTTGAAGTCAATGAATCATAGGCAAGCATTTGGATGTCCTGCCTAATGTATTACCGCATAGACTAACTGTTAATGTTCTCTCCGGGAACCACTGCTCTAGCAGAAAACATTAGTACAATGTGTTGTAGTCCGTTGACATTTTTGAGTTGGTAAAAACGTATTTTTCCATCTCCTCTCAAACCACTTGACTGATTCATACAACATTTTGCATAGACACAATGACAAAAAGTTCTCAAAAGAATTTTAATTTGTCAAACTGTTTATAAGATTTAAGCCAATTCATTGTAGTCATGGCCCCATATACTTACTAAACTATATCTTTAAAACAATTTGATGAATCCAAATTCTTTAGAGACCGTTTTGTCATGAGGGTCTCTAGATGATACATACAAAATTTGGCATTAATTGGACAAATGATCTAGGAGGATTATGATAACGCAGGTGTACAAAACAGCTCAAAATTTTATGCATGCCAAAATATTTTGTTTAGCTTGACTCAGAGAATCAGAGAAAAAAGAATTTTGATTGTAACCTGTATGGTTGCAGACAGATGAGCAAAAATGTACTTATTATATCGCCACCTATGGTCCAAGGGTGTGCATCTGAGTAGTAGTAGTAGAAGAAGAAGAAGAAGAAGAGGCTTGGATCCCTAAAAAAAGTCATTACTCCATTACTTAAAAGTGTCGTGCCAGGATGTCATTGACACTAGTCACACCACTGTGTCACACTCATCACAACTCATCATGTTTAATTTTGTGGCAACAGTGAAAATATAATGATGACCCAATGTTGGTCTTTTGCTTCCAAAGCTATTGTCTGATATTTTTAAGGTAGTTTTTGTGTCAGGCCCAGGTCACTATTATGGTGGTCATTATGCTGCTTTGCCATTTCATTGTTTTGAAAAGAGCAGCAAGTGTAAACATTGTGCATGTCATCTCCTTTTGTGCTCAACTGAAGGAATACAAGCTAGAAATTACATGCAGGTGAGTAAAAGATGACATACTCTTTATTTTTGGGTGACCTCTCTATTTAAATCAAATGAAGCATGTATGACAGTTGATGAGTTCTACATGTTTGTAAAATACATTTCAAAGTTCTTATCTTTCTCTACACTGTACTTGATCTCTTGTGACAAACTGGCAGCAGAAACAACACAAAAGACACACCTTTTCTAAGAAACATTTTCCCTCATTGTTTCCATGTAAAACAGCAAGGTTTGCACTTGACTATGTATTATTTATTATTATTGCACAGCTCTCTGAAAAAAAAAAATAATAATAATAATAATTAAATAAAATAAAAGGACTGGTCTCTAGATTACTTAATCCGTTGATACATTAGGTGGTAAAATATTTCTGAAAAAAACATCTCAGGTTGTGTATGTAACCATGATTCCCTGAGAAGGGAATGAGACACTGTGTCCTCTAGCAGTCACTATGGGGATCGTCTCCAGCGTGACCCATGTCTGAAGCATACATTCCTCCCATTCTAGAGGATGCAGTGTCTCGTTCCCTTCTCAGGGAACCATAGTTACATACGCACACTGAGATGTCCCCTTTGAGGAACGTCAAACTGAGCCCTCTAGCGGTCGCTATGGGGAATGGTATACCCACGCTGCCATGCTGAGGGGAGTGCATGCCAAGCATAAAGGCAAGCACTAAGTACCACAGCTTAAGGAAGTTGCCCCTGAGACAAATAACGGCTGTCAGTGACATTATCTCTTTTGGCCAGAGGCCTGAGCTGCAATACCCAAAGACTGTAAGGGGTCAGAAATGCTGGACCCGGAATAAAGATTGAAGGCTTGAAATCAGAAACGAGATTGCTTTAAGGGGATATGTCTAAGTGCCTAATGTAGTAACTAGCCCTGGCCTGTCACAGCAGGGGCTACCGCTGGCTCTGCATGGGTTCGCTCAGGAACCGTCTCACAGAATGTAGGTAGCAACACCCTGTGCCAAGGATACATAGGTAGAGTGGGGCTCAGGGTGACTGGGACCTGAGCCAACTTACAGTGAAGTTTCAAATTACCCTGAAGGGTAAGGGAGACTGCGGGAGCAGCATGCTTGTAGGTGACCCTCTACAGTGAGGGGAGTGAAGCATGCTTGATTAAAGGCAGCTCATCAAGGGGGCAAGGGAGGACTAACAACCTGGCGTAGCTGTTGACCAGGACTCTGTAGGGCAGAGGCCCAACTATCGAGAGTGCCTGGATGCTCAGCTTAGAAGCAGCATGCTTATAGTTAACCCTCTAGGTGAGGGGAGCACTGCTAAGCTTATCCAGTGAAGAGGGCAACTCAACAGGGAGGCATAAAGAGGCCTAGGTTGCACTCTCAGTGAAGGGAGCATCACTATGCCCAACCAGAACAGACAACTCAGCAAGCAGCTAGCTGTCTGATAATCCTGCCATGAAGCTGATACACTTGACCAAGGTAAAGGGTCAGTGGTCAGGGAAAGGTTTCTAATTCCTGAAAAAGTGAGGAGGAACACCTGATCCGCCCAGGGGTGGCAAACTTGTAAGAGACCCTCCCCTAGCGAGGGTTGCACCACCATGGCCTGCCAAAGAGGCCTCGGTAATGAGAACCAATCAAAGGGGGTCAGACATTTTAGCAGAGATGAGTCCAGTGACTCAGTATGGCTGCATGTCCAGGGGCATCCCGTGAAGTATAGCTTCCGGAGAGCTTACCTGGAAGAAGAACCCGCGAGTCCTAAGGTGCAGTGCTGTAATGGGGACCTGAAGGCCAATAGGTTTCCACAGAGACCTAATGACTGGCCACATCATCCGGACTCCTGTGTTGTTCAGGCTCAGACCTGGATCTCTGAGGAACGAAGGTTTTAAAAGCCGCTAAGCGCCTTAAACTTCCTTAAATTTCTTGACCACCATCTCGACAGAGGCACCGAAAAGCTCGGAAGGCGAAACTGAGGCATCGAGAAGAAAACCCCTCTCTTTCCTCCCGATATCAGCCAGATTCACCCAAAGATGTCTCTCCATAACAACCATGGCCACCATAGACCTGCCCATGGCACTGGCGGCATGCTTAATGGCATGGAGAGCGAGATCTCAGCTCAGTGCGGCACAGCTCAGAAACGTCAACAGGGAAAAGACCCTGACCTTTATCCAGGTCTTTCAACAGATCAGCCTGGTAAGCTTGAAGCTTGAGTCGAGAGGAGGCAGGCAAGACCTGAGGGAAGTGATCCAGACAAGGCAACATTCTCACCTGGATCAGAGTAACACCTGAACATTTACTCGCTTCCTTCGGGGGGTTTAACATTTGCGCTTACCTTCCCCTTCCTAATTCCCCGGTTTTGCAATTTGTCCCCTCAGTTCATAAACCATACTCACGAATTCTTAAACTGTTCCCTCGGGTTTAACAAATCATGGCCACGGATTCATAAACCGTACCCATGAATTTCCAATCAGTGCATTTAGATTTGTAAACTGTACCTTCGGTTTTTGAATCCGTACCCACAAATTCATAATCCTAACTTTTGAGTAATTTGTTTTGGATAAAATCTTCTTCTAAATGCATATGTAAACTAAATGTAACAATATCAACAATAATAATATAAATAATGATAACAGGCTAAATAAATGAGTGTACATAAGACAGTAAAATATTTATCTTAAAATAATTCATGAATGCTTAGTTTTAAATAACATTTTACAGTTTTGGAAATGTTTTTGTGTAGGCCTACTATTAATATTAATATTTTGGTGATTTATTATACTTTTCTCCCCAGAGTTACCTGCAAATTACTTGTTTTGTATTGCTGTTTTTTTTTTTTTTTTTTTAGATTATTTAACATTAGGCTAATAATGTAAAATAAATGCTAAAAAGAAGACAAAGATTTTGTGAGTGCAGATCATGGTCTCATATAGTATGAATAAAGTTTAATACACACAATACAATACATAAAAAACACACCTAAACAGGTGGCCTGGTTGAATCTGCTGGTACAGAATTTGTGGGCACAGATTCAAAAATTGAAGGTATAGTTTTCAAAATCTGAGTGTACAGATTGAAAATTTGTGGGTACGGTTTCTTAATCCATGGGCACGATTTGTTAAACAGAGGGAACAGTTTAAGAATTTGTGAGTACAGTTTATAAACTGAAGGGACAAATTGTAAAACCATCGCCACAGATTTATTTTATTTCTCCTACAGGTGACTTCCCAGGCTCTGTAGAAACTACTTTACTGATGGTCTGGAACTAAGGCTCCTTCCGACTTCACCTCCTAAACTGGAGTCATGTGCTGGAGCCACGGTGGGTGAGTACAATCCTGCTACTTTGTGTCTAGGCTTCTTTGCTGTGTTTCTGGGACCTGTCTGTTGTGCTTTGTTTTTTGTTAAGGTAGGTCCTCAGCGAGTACCCCCCTCCTGCCTGCTGACAAAGGTTATGGCTTCACATCTCTATTCTGTAACTGCTTTCGCATACCTCCTGGATGATGTGGCCAATAATTAGGTTTTTGCGGAAACCTCTTGGCCTTCAGGTCCCTATTACAGCACTGCATCTTAGGACTTGCAGGTCCTTCTTCCAGGTAAGCTCTCCGGAAGCTATACTTCACGGGATGCCCCTGGACATCCCTGGCTGGACACCTTGCCTTAGGAGGAGCAACAGCTCTCCATGCATGATTGGGCCCTTGTCGTTCTTGCAGGCTCTGTGAGTCTGGCTGGAACGGGGCCCATACTTTCTATCCCCTCACTGCCTACCCACTGAAGCTCCGTTAAGAGCTTACATTTCTAGGCCTCTCTCTGCCTCCCTGTTGAGTTGCCCTCTTCACTGGAAAAGCTTAGCAGTGCTATGTTGTAGATACATTATGAAATGAAGATTTGAAAAAGGCCTTAGTCTAACTCAGAAAGCACTTTTAAAGTTTTAACCACCAACTTCATCAGAGTGGTAAAAAGTGGAAGTCAGAGGAAACATGACCAACCTGCTCCACAAAAAGTTACATTAGTTCTTTTTACTCACAATACTAACTATGGGAAACTCGTAAAGCTGTTAATCTGAAGATACTTAAATCTTTTTTTTCTATTTTCTGCATTTTATCTTGAAGGTTCGTTTGCAAAAAAAAAAAAAAAAAAAAAAAAAAAGAAAGAAATATTCCTGTTTACAGGTCACAAAGAGAGTGAGCATCAAAATGGACTTGTCACTGACTGAGAACAGAAATGTCAGAAAGTATCTGTTTGTGGTCTACTTTTTGTTTAGTATGGAGCATCCAAAAACAACACGTTCTCACTCCCAACTTATCAGATATTGATGCCTGGTCAGGACCCTTTGGCGTCACTTCTTTACACTCAGGGTACCCCTTTAGAGTCATTTTTCGATATCCTCCAGTGCTTCAAATAAGAAACCCTTGGCGTCAATGTGCTGATGCGTAAGGCACTGGGAATTTTATTGTCATGAAATTATTTATTGGGTAATAACATTGCTGTTAAGTAAAAGTATTTGATGGACATATACTATGTGTCAAGAGCATTCACTCCTCAGTATCATTATATATACACACTGACCAAAATTATAAATGCAACACTTTTGTTTTGTTTTTTTGTCCCTCATTTTTCATAAGCTGACTTTTTCTATGTACACAAAAGGCCTATTTCTCTCAAATATTGTTCACAAATCTGTAAATCTGTGTTAGTGAGCACTTCTCCTTCACCGAGATAATCCATCCACCTCACAGGTGTGGCATATCAAGATGCTGATTACATGCACAATGCACAGAAGCACAGAAGCCACAGTTTTGAGGGAGCGTGCAATTGGCATGGTATGGGCAGGCGTATGTTATGGACAATAAACACAGGTGCATTTTATTGATGGCATTTCGAATGCACAGAGATACCGTGATGAGATCCTAAGGCCCATTGTTGTGCCATTCATCCACGACCATCACCTCATGTTGCAGCATGATAATGCATGGCCCCGTGTTGCAAGGATCTGTAAACAATTACTGGAAGCTGAAAACATCCCAGTTCTTGCATGGCAAGCATACTCACTGGACATGTCACCCACTGCATGTTTGGGATGCTCTGGATCGGCGTATACAACAGCGTGTTCCAGGTCCTGCCAATATCCAGCAACTTCGTACAGCCATTGAAGAGGAGTGGACCAACATTCCACAGGCCACAATCAACAACCTGATCAACTCTATGTGAAGGAGATGTGTTGCACTGTGTGAAGCAAATGGTGGTCACATCAGATACTGACTGGTTTTCGGACCCCCCAATACAGTAAAACTGCACATTTTAGAGCGGCCTTTTATTGTGGCCAGCCTAAGGCACAACTGTGCAATAATCATGCTGTCTAATCAGCATCTTGATCTGCCACACCTGTGAGGTGGATGGATTATCTTGGCAAAGGAGAATTGCTCAGTAACACAGATTTACACAGATTTGTAAACAATATTTTAGAGAAATAGGCCTTGTGTGTACATAGAAAAAGTCTTAAATCTTTGAGTTCAGCTCATGAAAAATGGGGGCAAAAACAAAAGTGTTGCGTTTATAATTTTGGTCAGTGTGTATACACAAATACAACAACTATAATTATATTTATGTAATAATAAGTAAAAATACAAGTAATATAGTAAGTACTTTAAGTACTGTTTTTCCATGCTGTTAAAGGGATAGTTCACCCAAAAAAGAAAATTGTCATAATTTATTCAAGTTTTCCCAAATTCAATCCTCGATTCAAATTTATCATAAGCTTTGATTTGGTCTAAAGCACATGTGTCAATTACAAGGCCCGCAGGCCAAACACGGCCTGCCACAGCTTTTAATCAGGCCCACCAACAAATTCTGGGAGTCAATTTAATGTGGCCCGTGCGTGTTTAAATATTTGTCTGTGACAGTAACATTGTAAGGCAGGCGGTGTTATCGTGCTTTACACAACGCTAATTGTCAAGCGTCACTCACGGTACAAAGAGCATCTTTAAAGTAAATACCTGCACTCCAGGGGAACTACTGCGAGACCAGCGGGACCCGACGCAACAGAGTGCGATGCTGGACAAGACTTGATGGCGGGTGCTGGCAGGTATACAGGTATGTGCCAAAAAATTTGAATATCGAGGGAAAGTCCATTTATTTCAATAATTTGTTTCAAATAGTGAAACTTGTATGTTATATTAGTTCACTACACACAAAGTGAAATATTTCAAGCCTTTATTTGTTTCAATTTTGATGATTATGGATTAAAGACAAAAAAAAAAAAAACAAATTAGAATATTTCATGTGACCAATAAAAATAGGTTAGGTGCTCCAATGGAAGTATACATTTATATAAAAGTATTTCTATTTTTTTTTTACAAATGCATGCAAACCATTAAATTAAGACAAACAACTGAAAACAATGGAGGACTCTTTGTGTCGAAAAATGGCAACAACTGGCACATTTGTATTTACTCTTTACAAAGAGTTTTGTTATCAGAACCACAGTGGAAAATGAAACCGTATCCGTGCTGACTGGCCCGGATCGGCACGGAATGGAACAGTTAAGCAAATAGAATGGTTCGGCATGATAGTGGAACTCATCATGTTTGACTTTATGGCAACAATGAAAATATAATGATGACCTAGTGTTGGTATTTTCCTTCCAAACAGCTGTTGTCTAATGCTTTTAAGGTAGTTTTTGTGTCAGGCCCTAGTCACTATTATGCTGGTCATTATGCTTTTTTGCCATTTCATTGTGTCATCTCCTTTTGTGTTCAGCTGAAGGAAAACAAGCTTGAAATGATATGCAGATGAGAGAAGATGACATACTTTTCATTTTTGGGTGAGCTTTCCCTTTAAATCAAATGAAGCATGTATGTCAATGAGTTCTACAGGTTCATGAAATACAAGTTCTTATCTTTCTCAACATTGTACTTGATCTTTTGTGATAAACAGGCAGCAGAAACAACACAAATGACACACCTTTCCTAAGAAAAGATTTTCCTCATTTCACATTTCCATGTAAAACATCAGGTTTCGCACTTGACTATGTATTATTTATTATTATTGCACAGTTCTCTGAAGGAAAAAAAAAAAAAACATATTTGTCTATGCGTTGTCTTTTGCCTATGCGTTTTTAGCAGAAATAAAAATAAAATAATAATAATAATAATAAAAATAACATATTTTAGATCAATATCATGATGACTTATTTATTTGGTGAGTAGCCATGTAATAACTGGAATAATGCACAGTAAGCCTGTCATTTATTTAAAAAAAAAAAAAAAAGTCTAAATAGTATAAATAGTTTACTGTGCATAATTTCTTGCATAATTATTATTATATCTTACACGTGAACACACACTTCATCTTTCTAAAACAAAGCTTTTTAAAACGAGTAAATAATTACCTGATCTTGAATTTGTAATTCCACTAATAATCAGCAGCGTCAAACAAATGAACTTCATTTCTGAATAACACGAATGCTAAAAAAAGAAATGTAAAAAGAGAAAATGTATTATAATCAGAAACTCACAGAACTGTGTGTTAACATCTATGTGTTTTGCCTCAGAATACTTACAAATACACTTACCAAATACATTTCACACACCTATCTACAATCACTTTCTGTTACAGCAAAACAGGTTAAACTGGTAGAAATGCACACCATAATATGACACAAATGCACAAATACAGATATCTGTTACGGAAGGAGACTCACACAGTTAGTGTGACCACCTGTCAAGAGGGCTGTTGCGGGACAATGTAGGACACGCATGGGCGTTGGAAGCAAAATAAATGTGGGTGGGTCCTCCCCCATAGGCGGAGTTTGGGGGGGTTGTTTGGCTACATCAGAAACATGTTTCCCAGTTATGAGGAAAGTAGGAAACTGGCTCCGAACGTCAATGGCACATATCATCAGTTTCCCTCTTTTCACTCGATTTCCTTCACTTTTAAATAGCTGGACATTTTACTTTCACTTTTAAATTAGCGGCAATTCGGCGTCAATTGCTTGAATCCCATTCAAGCAACAACAAATACAACGTTAAACTCACTTAGCCTATAAATTAATCATGGATCTTTTATTAACAAAACGAATAAAAATAGCTTACACCATGCTATATGCCTAATATAAAATAACAAATAACTTAGGCTAGCCCTACATAAATTTTAAATAGCCTAGTACACAAAACTGAAAATC
>JAHKKF010500939.1:0-18313 GCA_019740295.1 Labeo calbasu
CAAACAGTTCTAGAGATTATGTATATATATATATATATATATATTATATAATATATATATTATATATATATATATATATATATATGTTATATTTATATATTGGGGCGGCAGATGCTGAAAACATCACGAACGTCACACACACTTCAGTATGCGTGTAGTAAGCGAAACCACACATCTGCGCCATTCATTCACACGCAGGACTGACTTTAAAAAGTCATTTTTGTGGTTTATATTCAGACACTACTCCTGATCACATTTTTGATTAAAGTGGATTGACCTACTTTTGATTTACTCACTCAAAATTCGGAAAATTCCTAACATTCCGCACTATACAGTCAATTCCGTTTTTATGACTGGATTTTGCATTTTTCACATCACAGAAATAATAAGGCCCTACAGATGCTGCACAATGGCGAAGAAAATAAGACGCCCCAAAAAAAGACGAATATTGTAGGTTAAGAGAGAAAAACAAATAGAGGAATGCATGAATTACCCTTTGGGGTGTCCTGTAAACTTGTCACACAAGATGGTGACTCTGTTTACGGAACCACAGCCATGGAAATGCGCCTCCAACTCCTCTGCCGTCGCACCATAATCCACCTGCAAAAGTCAAAATCAAATCAGCACCACTTCTAACGTCATTAAATATTACATGCAACATTTAAAAAGTAGGTATAAAATAATTGCCCGTACATTTCCAACGTAAATAGATCTCCCATCAGCTTCCATCTTCTCTTCAATGGACATAATGACAGGGCCAGCTGCAAAGAGAAAACACAGTATTCCCATGCAAGTCCGACACTCTCATCAATCACCATATGCAAGCATGTGATTTAGCACAGAAACCATTGTCTGCAAGCTTACTGCATAGCTTCACAGCTGAAATCTAGGTTGCGTTCTGTTTCTAGTCACATCTCGATTGACCTCAAATGGTCCAGTGCTAGTTATTCTTCTCCCTCTGATGCAGTCCTATTCATCAGCACTGTCTGTTCTGCAGTGCTCTCCTTTGAGCTCAGACTTGCCCGTTCGCCCTCCCTCATTCATTCATTTAGTCTCACTTACCAGGTGGAGGACTGAGATTCATCTGTTTCTCCACCTCGTTCTGTAGCTCCTTCAGTTTCTCTGCCTCCTCCTCCATCTCTCGCACCCGGGCTTTAATTGCCTCCAGCTCCTGAAAAGGCAAAGTGATGCACATATATTTACTTCACCCACCACAAAAATTAGTATTTCGCATAACTACATAATTGATTGTGGTGTCCCTCATCGACAGCCACATTGGATCTATATTGCATCAATATCATGTGTAGCTGCTAAACCCATTTTGAATTGCACAGCCGATTTCTTTCCCAGAATGCACACTCATTCATTCTTCTCACCAGTGATCCTGGACACAGCATGCACATGCACTTTCACACGTGATTGTGCATTGAGCTCTTTCAAAGCACCATTTATTATTGTCCAGTCAGCAAGACGCCCTAAGCATGATGCCATCCGTGCACGCATTGTTGTGCGCGAACGAACACACTTTTGGTGTGTGTTCACATGCACGCACACAAGTTTCAGCAGTGCTGCATTGCAGGGCAGTGGGAGTCGCACTGGATCGCGAGTAAAGTAACAGCATGCATGTGATGGCCTCTTTCACGCAGTCAAAACAAGCTTTAGCATGCATTTACAAACGATCAGATCCGCAACCAACAGTGGCTAATTGTTTAAACAGTACAGATGATCATTGCATGATGAAATAAAGCAGACATGCATTCAGCATGCAAATGCATGACCTACTCTAGCTCCTACAATGTTAACGTGCATGGAGAGAAACGCACCAGCCCAGCCCTAATGCACCATCTCCATCACAAAAATCACAAACAAATGATGCAATAAATCACAAGCGGCATTTCATCAACGCACATCGAGTAAAATAATCACGACGAAACAGATGTGCATTACATACAGTGCGCTTCGCCCAGCGACAACTCTGTAGTTTTCCTTAATTCGATGCAAAATCGGAAAATAAACGCATCTCACGTCTCTTTTAACATGTCAAACACGTCGCATGAAGATTTATTCCATTGCAGAGGCCAACGACAATCCCGCGCAGTTACCAACGCGACTTACTTTCGCACGCCACAAATATTACTGATCAGAAAAGAGGCGTGTTTACCGTGAGCCGTCTGCTTCTTTGCGGATGGACCCACACTGCTGCGGCTAATGGCGGCCTGTCCTACCCTCGCCCCTGTCTCTTACATCTCCCGTCTCGCATTTTTTGCGATGAAGATTTTTTTCCCCCGCTAGGTCGACAGATCTGGCGCAGAGGAACCCAGACCAATGTTGCGCCAACATGGCGGCCAGCAGCACGCATGTCACTCACTAATTCTACTGCACTGCGTGAGCCACAATGGCGGACAAACCGACCTGGCAAAACCGATTTCGCGTAAACACAAGTGTTCGGTTTTCGTATGAAATTCGCATATTTCTTTTAAATGGTGACGTTGGAGGTGAAAAGCTATGCTAAAAAATGAAACTAGTTGTTAAAACGAGTATAATGCGTCCTTCACTCACCGGGTCTTCAATAGCGGCCTCTCCCTCGTCTAATCCCGGTTCTTCATCGCCGACGCCTGGGTCTTCAAGTTCTGAGTGTCCCGGGTCTGAGTCCAGCAGAGATTCCTCTGCCAGTCCGTTACCAAACTCCGCCATCGCCTGATTCCCGGTGGTCCGACGCGCCTCGTGGCTGCACTACAGGCCGCGACTCTCACAGGGGGGAGCGAGAGAGAGGGGTAGGGGAGGGAATAAAAAAAACGGCGGAAAACGCCGCTCACTAAAGTTAAAATGGGGAATAAAAGCCCGCCTCGCTTCTTCTGGAGCTCAAACGTGTCCTTCAGCGGAAAAAAAAACTACACTGTTTACCCAAATATAAATAGGTTTCACTTCGTCAATATGTCGCACTTACTACTATTTACATTAGAAGACAAATTCAGAAAAGCAAATGTGTATTCTTCGCGAGGGCTCGTGTGTTCCAGAACAGAAATGGAAGCCGTAGGCGGGGATTCTGAGCACTGCAGGCGCACCATCGACGGGTGATTGGACAATTGCTCACTTTGGACACGCCCTCTTAACGTATCGACAACGGGTATTGGTGTTCGCTGGGGATATTTCTCTGCGCTCGCTGCTTACGCTTTACAACAGCGATTGTGATTGGATAAAAGCAGCGTCAATCACGGCTCGCCGACCACCTTTAGATTGAACGGTATTTGTATGGGATTATAGCTACTATGCAATGTTGCCATGTCCGCACAATATAATCCACGTGGATTTGTGTTTTACATAAAGTTTTATATTTAAACTTACTTCCAATATACAGACCCATACTTAAGTTTCCTGGTAACGTTACTTGGCCTAAATAGCACAATAAAGTATGACCAACCGTTGAAAGCAGAAAAAAATTAATAAATGAAGTAGAACAAAGCATGGCCACTAAAATGTCTGTTATTAAATACTATACAATTTCTTACATGTGTGTGTGCACAGAAAAGACCATTTTAATTTTAATTTAGATGATCAGTAGCTGTAGATGGTCTATATGTGAGATATTTTAATATATATTTATTTTAATGTACACGATCAGTCAAAAGTTTTCCTAATGTTTTTAAAGAATTCTCTACTGCTCATCAAGCATGCTTTTTTGATCAAAAATAAAGCAAAAGTAAATTGTGAAATATTTTTACTATTTAAATAACCGCTTTCTATTTGAATATATTTTAAAATGTAATTTATTTCTGTGATCAAAGCTAAATTTTCAGCATCATTTCTCATCTTCAGTCTCACATGATCCTTCAGAAATCATTCTAATATGCTGATTTGCTGCTCAAGAAACATTATTATTATTATTATCAATATTTAAAACAGTTGAGTAGATTTTTTCAGGATTCTTTAATGAATAGATCTGAAGATCAGCATTTATCTGAAATAAAAAGCTTTTTTGTAACATTTTACACTATACCATTCAAAAGCTTGGAGTCAGTATAATATTATTTTATTTATGTATATTTAATTATATACACATTTTTAGAAATGAATACTTTTAAAATATATTCAAATAGAAAGCAGTTATTTTAAATAGTTAAAAGATTTCAACATTTGACTGTTTTTGCTGTATTTTGAATCAACAGTACATTTTTATAATGCAATGTACTCTTGGTTTAATGCATGATTAATGCAAGAGTCACTTAATTAGGGCTGGTTTTTCAAGTGAGATCTGGCAACAATCCTATGCATGGTGGAATTCCTAAATCTTTAATATAACTTTACCCTGAGGCAATTAAAATTGTGCATATTTGTCTTAACCACAATGTGACATTAATATTGATATCTCCAACAAGTAGGCCTACTTTTTCAGTATTTTTTTAATGTTGCCTGCCTCATCAAGCAACATATAAAGCTCAAGCAGTGTTGGATGACACAAGATATATGCTAAAAATATCTGATAAACTAAAATATTAATATGTCTACATAAATGATAAGGGTAATTTACATAATGAAGAGAAACATCAATACATGAACTTCAGTTTATTTGTTTTCTGCATAAGAAAAAAGGAGAACCAACACAAAATGAAGGTACAAGTGAGGGGAAAACAAGCTTAATCAATATTCTATTTTTTCATAACAAGACTGCCACCATTATCGTTCAATATTCATATCAACGACATCTCTAAGTCTGAGATGCCATTAAAACCGTTATGAATCAATAATAATCAAAAGTGATGAAAGTACTGAAAAATAGTAAGTAGTACAGTTATAACAAGTGATAATCAAGTGTCAATGAAAAAGTGAAAAGATAATATAAAAGCATTTCTCCATAGTCTACCTATATACTCTGAACAGTGCAACACCGTGCGATCCCACGTCCTGTAGCACTGCACTACAACCCAGTCCATGTTCATTTCATGAGAGCTACAACTTGACGCTAAGTTGAAGAAAAACAACTTGTATTTGCTGGGATATATATTCCGAAAACAAAACGTTCAAGTGTTCCGAGCCGAGTTGTCTGAAAAGCATTTATCCGTAGCTCATGCTTAAACCCTGGACTAGTTCAAAGTGTCAAGGCATGGGAGCTCCATTTGCGGTTTGCATTGCGAACACTTCCAATCAAGATTGCTTTTTGGTTTCTTTAATGAGACAAAGCAAGAAGTAGAATAACTTTGGAATATCATTTTTCTTAATATAGTTCATTAAAAAAATCTTTTTTAGTTTTGCATTTTGTTAAAGTATTAATAGTATCAATAATATTATACAAAATAAACCAAAAAGGAAAATCGTCTTTAGTATTTCATGTCCTTCAAATCACACCTCCTGTTGCCCTGATGAGTAGTTTCCAGGTCCACTAAAGCACCCTGTCTTCTCTCCTGGTGGGTTTTACGAAAAAATACTTGAATCTACTCAGTATGAGCACTCAACAACACAAAATGATGCTTAATGAAAGAACAAGAAAAAAAGATGACAACTCTCTCCCATAATTCTAAAAGGCTTTTGCTTTTACCATAAATAAATGACTTTTGTGTTTAATTAATATCCACAAGCTGGGGTTACTCCCTAAAAATTCAAACCGATAGGTTTATCAGAGGGTACAAGGTATGTGATTTCGGATGTTCCACAAATCCATATAAAATCGTGTACAGACTTGACTTTGGCTTCGTGCACAGCGGCTAGGTCTGATCCATAGATTTTTTTTTTTCATTGTCTGTGTTTAACTATGTGCAATGCAAACCCTTTAAAAATAACATTAAAAGCTGATTAATACTTCATTATAGTTTGACATACAGTTCACCATACAACAAAATTAGGTTTATTTTGCGGAACACGAAACCTTAAAAAACATGTCTGAGACTTTTAAAAGGGTCAAAGTGCTGTATGATGACCATCTGACATCTTTCAACGAGAGCTCTGCTGATGACTACACGATTGTCATGATGGTTGTTCAAAAATAGCGTATATCGTATTAAAGTCCTCATTTTAATGCATCTGGATTCAGAACACTCTCCCAAAATCTCCAGACTGCACATATTCTCAGTCTCACTTGTCATTTCATTGCCATCTGCTGTTAGCATAGCCTAGTCAATAAATTTCTTTGAGTTAACAAGACGATTGGAGATAAATCAGCTTAGAAACGACTCTTCTATATAGGCTTTAAAACAGGCTAAAGATCACCCTGGCTCAAGCAAAAGCAGTACCACAAACATAATTGAGAACCCAGAGCACTTTGGTTGAGTTTTTGGGTGCTTCATTACCATAGATTCTCCCAGTCAAACAAAGTGTTTTGTGTAAATGTGTGTAGAATATTACCCAACGTAATAGGAGTTTAAACCGAGATGAAATTGTGAAGACGGACCATAATCACATAAGCATTAGCATGTCCATGATTACCATTTCAGTAGATTATTTATAGTAAAATGATGCTGTGGCAATAGGTCATTAAAAGGAGCCCTGTAAGCAAAGACTCTATATAATAACAATAATAATGTCTCGCTGATATCCAAGGAGAGAGAGAGAGCGAAGATGGCCAGAGTCAACTGGGCCCACTCCAATTTTAGAGCCTCAAAAGAACATTAGCTTAAAAGACCAGCACCCATCTTCTGTCTATTGAAAGCCAACAAGTCTAGTAGGTCCGCAGACAAAACCAGCTTCAATTCATTGTTTAGCTGGAGCTGCTAGCTGGTGATGGGGTAGAAGACTGGCTGGCAACACCAGTAGACCCCGTACCAGATCCGTTGCTGACCAACGACGCTTGCTGACCAAAGTTAGTGGTTCTCAGAGTGGCAAGATGTCGAGCAGAGAAGACGTGGTCACGTGCCGCAGCCCTGGATTCGAATTCAACCCCACAGGCGTCGCACTTGCCTCTCAGAGTCTCGCGGCCTGTTGTCTGGCCGATGGTATATGATGGAGTTGGATCCACAACTGTCAGCTGCACAGGTTTGGGCAGGATGGGACGGTTGGCTCGGAGAGCGTTATATTGTAGGTAGCTACCCGAGCTGACGTCTACCTTCTTAGAAGGGT
Organism: Labeo calbasu; assembly: GCA_019740295.1. Classification (NCBI taxonomy): domain Eukaryota; kingdom Metazoa; phylum Chordata; class Actinopteri; order Cypriniformes; family Cyprinidae; genus Labeo; species Labeo calbasu. The sequence goes on from JAHKKF010500939.1 coordinate 7,048, forward strand.
CATTGGGGTTAGGAGACTGTGTGAAAACGTAAAAAAAAAATTGAATGTTAGTTTCATTAAAATAAAAAATAATGCTAAGCAATCTCAAAATTAATAAAGAAAACTGTAAAATTCAATGAGAATCCCTCTGTCTTAATAGACAGAAAATTTGGTCATTTATTTACCTGACGTCATTAAATTACTCAATCTCACGTCGTTCCAAACCCGTAAGACCTTCGTTCATCTTCGGAACACAAATTAAGATATTTTTGATGAAATCCAAGCTTTCTGACCCTGCATAGACAGCAACGCAACTGACCCGTTCAAAGCCCAGAAAATTAGTTAGGACATTATTGAAATAGTCCACGTGACATCCGTAATGTTATGAAGCAACAAGAATACTTTGGTGCGCAAAGAAAGCAAAAATACCTCTCTGTGCGTTCACAAGAGTACTAATCGTCTGACGTAGAACCCGGATGCAGTCTTCGTATGTCTGAAGATTTTGACAGAGAAGATGACTTGCAATTTTTGTCCAGCCTCACTTATTTGAACTAGAATATACAGACAATGAACTAAGAGAGATGGACACTCTACGTTAGGACGCCGGCTCCTGCGTCAGCAGCGCCACGCGTATGGGTCATGGTACTCTCGTGAAGAGTGTCAAAGACTGACACGGAAGAGAAGAAATTGTTAAATAAACTTATTTGTGTTTTCTTTGCACACAAAAAGTATTCTCGTAGCTTCATATAACTAAGGTTGAACCACTGATGTCGCATGGACTATTTTAACGATGTCTTTACTGTCTTTCTGAGCCTTGGATGTGTCAGTTGTGTTGCTGTCTACGCAGGGTCAGAAAGCTCTCGGATTTCATCAAAAATATCTTAAAGGAGTTCACTTCCAGAACAAAAATTTTCAGATAATTTACTCACCCTGTTGTCATTCAAGATGTTTATGTCTTTTTAATGTAGGACTATTTTGAAGTTGAAGAAAACAAGATGGGAGTTTTTCAACCTACCTTAACCGCACTGACCCGGATTATACAAACTACGCGTCGCAGAAACGAGACAAGACGAGCATTTGAGATTAAAAAGTATAGAAATCGTCAATTTGTTTTGAAAATGACAGATTGTTTCGCTAGATAAGACTCTTCTTCCTCGGCTAAGATTGTTTAGAGCCATTTGAAGCTGCATTTAAACTGCATTTTGGAAGTTCAAACTCGGGGGCACCATTGAAGTCCACTACATGGAGATAATTCCTAAAATGTTTTCCTCAAGAAGCATCATTTCTTTACGACTGAAGAAAGAAAGACACGAACATCTTGGATGACAAGGGGGTGAGTAAATTATCTGTAAATTTTTGTTCTCGAAATGAACTTCTTCCATTTAAGCTCCGAAGATGAACGAAGGTCTTATGAATTTTGGACGACATGAGGATGAGTAATTAATGAGTTATTTCTGGGGTGAACCATGCCTTTAATCATTTTACACCCCTATGACTATAATGACTCTTTATCAGTGCTGTATCTCTTACATATCTTGTATTGGTATGACATGAGAATACATCTGAAGACCTTGAAGGCTAATGACATTGTAGCAAAATGCTAAAATCGACACAAAACCAGCTGCTTTGCAATATTAAAAAAAAAGTCCTCACCATTTTCTCTTGCTGAAGCCTCCAGCGTTTCTCCTTGGCACGTGTATTTTGGAACCAGATTTGCACGACCTTTAGTGGAAGCCCAAGCTCTGTACCCACCGCCTCGCACTCCAGTGCATTAGGATGAGCACACGTCTCATAGCACGACTGTAGGATGGAGAGCTGAAGACAGTTCAGGTGAGTTCGAGGTCGTCTCGGGGTGGAGTTCTGCTGCATGTAACTTGTTTCTTTTTGGCTTTGACCAGAGGATGCTGTAACTGTCACAGGGGATGGCGGGGTAGGGGTGGTGGTGGTAGTGGGTGTAGGTCGCTGTGAGCTCAGGCCTAACTGTTCTCTTGACAGGGTGTTGATCTTGAATGGACTTTTCTGAGACCAGTATTTGAGCCCGTTGTGTTTCTGAGATGCCAAGGCAGAAGACTTGTTAATTGGCGTAGTGGACAGTTTTGGCACCATATGGCTGGTAGTCCCAGACTCGACCCCTCCTTGATAATCGTCATCCTCTTCATCGGTGTGGTCTGACTCGGCTCGTACCTCTTCGACCTTTCTTTTCGGAGCAGATCGAGATGTAGGAATCCCACTGACAAGCAGTGGGACTGCAACCGAAGTGGCCACTGTCTTAGGAGCTATTTTAACCATTGTAATGGGAGTTGCTTCTGCTTTGGTCTTGTGAACTAATGAAGGACTGGTGGACACAACAGTGAAAGAGGGTGTCTGATTTGGTCTACTTGGACCTTGAGTGGGAGTTTTCAGGGGCTCCTTGACCTCCTTCACCTTATCCGTCTTTGGAGGAACATTTCCAGTTTGGGGTTTCGCAGAGGTCCAGCCAGTAGAGGGACTTGGGTTAGGTTTAGGTGGGGTTGAGAATATGGGCTTCGAGAGGGGCCAGGTGAACTTAATGAGTGGTTTACCGACAGCTGCCAAAGTGCCATCACTGATAAAACGGACCTCTCCCTTTCGCTCCCTAGCCCTCATATTCTGGAACCAGATCTGAACCACTTTCTTTGGAAGGTTCACCCACTCAGATATTTGCTCAAATTCATGCTTTCCAGGGTTTGGATCTTTGAAATAACATCCGTAGAGAATATCAAGCTGGTCGGCATGGATGATAGTCCTGGACCGTCTCATGTCCCTGAACCGTCTGACTTTTGGCCGCTTTTGCTCCCGCTCCTTTTCTCGCTCCTTCTCTTTTTCCCTTTCCATGAGCGATGTGCTAACTTTTTCTGCCGCCCTCATGTACACAGTGCTAGTCTTTGCCAAATTATTGCGATTAGTTAAAGTACTGTTATTGGAAGATGGGATAGCAATGGCAGAATCTGGCTTCACCTGAACTACAATGAGACTTCCATCTGTAGGAACTCCAACAGTTGCTGGTCTCAATCCCAGACCATCAAGCAAATGACTTTTCTGTATAGAGGGCTTGTTAGCTGATGATGTTGATGATAATGTAGAGCTGTGGTTTTTCCCCATGCTTAGATCCAAAGCAGACTCGCAATCATTACCGTTAGATAAAAAGGAGTGTGTAAGAGTGGCGGCTGCGGGTGCATTAAGGGGGTCTGAAAGTGCTGCTGGACTTCGAGTAACTGCTTGAGTGTTTGAAAAGGCCATTTTACCCCGGTCACCTTCGGAAACACCAACTCCGATAACTGACGAAGGAAGCGAGAGTACATACGGACTGTATAACTGGGTGGAAAGTTGAGTCAGAGATAGGGAAAGGGGCAGTGACTGCAAGATCCCAGCTGGAACGCCCTGATGATCGACTGCAACTGAAAGAGGAGTAGGGGGGTCTGCTTGCGCCTCCAACTGAAGATCAAGATCAACGTCTTGCTTCTCCCGCTTGATCTCCACCTCTTCCTTCGCAATCTCACTCTTTCTCTTTTTCCTCTTGACACTCTGTTCATCATCATATTCATCCTCTGCATCCGAAAGGAAGACTGTGGTAGAGCGAAGAACCTTTCCACCACCACTTGACCTGTCAGATGTTAGCTCTACCTGTGAAGACTGTTTGATTGGGCTACCTGACTCTTCCCTCATAGAGCTGCTTTGACTTTCTTCATCAGTAACAATAACAGACGTGTAGAACTCTTCGTTTTCAGAATCAGATGTCAACAGGAGTTCTCTTGGGCTTCCTTTACCAATCCTGTGTCTTTCTGCACTACTGGATAGGTCAATGGCATGACTACCTGTCGCTGATGGACTGTGTCCATCTTCACCCTCATCTATCATTAAATTACCTTCTTCTTCCTCCATACTTCTGTCTCTTTCATCAAAGCTGTCTAATCTCTCCCTATCTTTGGATTGCCGGGCATCTAAGAACCACTTGCGTACTTCTTCTCCACTTAGCCCTACCTCCCTGCCGAGGGCTTCGCAGTCCTCCCGCTGAGGACTGGATGTTTCAGCATCATCTCGTGACTCTAAAAAGGCCCAAAGAACCTGAGACTGAAACTCAGTGAGCACAGGCCGTCCTGAAGACAAGAGCGGTTGATCTTTTGCACTTCTGTGGCCTGAAGATCTTAAGGCAAAATTAGTGTTACGAAAGGTACAGTTAGCAGCAGCAGAGCTGTTAACGGTATGTGTATGGCTGAGACCTTGGTTTGGATCCAAAACACATGACAACGGACTATCACCCTGAAGGACTGGGGCTGCTGTGGATTTAGTTGCTTTGGAGTTTGCATCTTCCTCCTCACACACCTTTTCACCGGTTCCTTCGACTTCCATTTCACTTTCTTCTTGCTCTTTTTCATCGCATGTTGTGTCATTGCCCACCATTTTCTCACTTTGCTCCTGTGTATTCTCACCCTTAATACACATCTCTTTTTTTACCCCATCAATTTTCCAGTCCTCTTCAGATTTTATTGACATTTGCTGATCGCACGGCTCGACTTTTATCTCACTGCATACTCTCATGTCTGCACCCTTGTCTGGCGTCTTGCTGGCCTCCTCTACCTTCATCTGAGTGGTGGCTGGGAGGCCAAATGCAGCCCACTGACTTTGTAAGCCACTCAGTCTTTGGGCCAAGAGAGCCTGTTGTGCAGCACTGAGACCAAGAACTGGCACTGCCTGCTGCAAAAGCTGGTTTGGAGACTCTGGATTCTGGCCCTGGATTTGGGTTTGGAGTCCATTCAAAACCAGGGGCATGAGCATCTGAGGCTGGGGTATAAGCTGCGGGGTAGCAGCTCCTGGTGTTGCAGACGTCCCGGTTGTGAAGAGAGAGGGAAGAATGGAGTGTGGGAGAGAATTTGGGCTGGAAGTCAGAAGAGTGAGAATAGCAGACATGGCTTGTGCAGAGGCCACCGGAGAAGAAAGTAATGAGGGAGCTAGCTGAGGCTGCACCTGCTCTCCGTCTTTGGTCGTTACTGCTGATGCAGTCAGGTTTGCTTGGGTGACACAATTGCTGGTGGAGGCGTTAACTAACTGTGTGGTGCTTCCAACAGTGGTCGCAGCCAAATTTGTAACCATGGATCCAGTTCCTGTATTTGCGGTGGAACTAGGAGTAGCATTCCCAGCACTCCTGCTGCGACTCTGGTGCAACACAGATTTTAAATGACTTTCCAGGGTGATGGCATGATTGTAGGAGACACGACAGACGGCACACTGGTATGGTTTGTTGGAGACGTAAGGTCGAGCCAGGAAAGGGGTTGAGTCACTGTCTTTTGACGACCCGGTTCTCATCCTCTGAATATGGGTAGTTGAATTATAATGAACACTCAAAGCCGTTCTAGTGGGAAATGACTCCAAACACGCATTACACTTGAATGGACGGTTATCAACTTCAGAGGCTACATTGTTTTTACAGACAGATCTGCCATTGCTCACAGAAGCCTCTGATGTTTTTATAGTTTGCTCCGCATTGTCCTGGTCTGACTCCAGGCCCACCGCATCACTTTCCTCATTTCTCCCTCCCTCCATCTCTTCATCCAGCTCTTTTTCCTGAGAAGAACCACCCTTGTCACCTGTGTCTGTAGATTCGCTCTCATTCTGGGAAGCCATTGAGGGGGATTTTGTGTTCTCTAAATTTTTCAGCTGAGATGTGTCATCTGATGAATTAAATGAAAATTCAATATTAGTAAGCCTTTAAAAAAAAAAGTTCAAAAGGAGTTTTGTAACTCTAAACAGCCGGCTAACATTATGTAGAATATGTAAAACAGGTCTTGGACCATTTTTACTCATTTTCCACTACATCATTTTCTCTTTTTTGTTTTACAAAAAAAAAAATGCACTGATTGCAATTTTCTTGGCCATTTCTCATCTTTTTGTAAGTGTGACCTGCCATTACAATACGATTTTCTTTCTAAGAACTATTGACAGCATATACAAACAAAAATCTATACTTTTTTTCCAATGCAAAAAAATTGTTTACACAAAAAGATACTAAACATTACAACTGCCCCAATCTGGACTAAGTTACAGATGTTCTTTCACTTAAACTCTAAAAATAAAGTGCTCTGTGACTGGAAAGAGGTAAAAACAATAATTAACTGAAAAAAAGGTCATCTTTGACATTAAATTCTTACATTGTTTAAAATTAATTTAGTTAAAATAATAAGAAACTGTAAAGTTGTTACCATTCAAATGAAATTAGTATCAAGAAACTTCATCTAAGGTGGTATTAGATGTATTTACACACTGTTTGATGAAGCTGAGGTGCCATAAATGCATTTACGCCACAAAATTTCAAATACATAAATAACTTCATAAGATTAACGTTAACATACAAATAAGAAATGTTGGGAAAAACGCAACGATACTTCTAAATATAAAACCAAACCAGCAAATGACTTGATAAAGTGATTGTCTTTATGAAATAGTTACTGAATCACTGACTCACTTGATTTGTTCAAAACCATGGATTCATTCAGTAACGAAACACAGCTATGTTGCTCGAAGACACACAACAGTTTAGCTGTGGTTTTGATTAGAACTATTTTCGTCAACGAAACTGCGCAAAAACAGTTAATATTGTGTCTAAAATGCAAGTCACTTAATTTTAGCCTAGTTTATTGAACTATTGTATAAAATCAGTGTCTTGTTGCAAATCATGCTGATATTGACAGAAACATCTTGGTTGTGCAATGTTGCTTATATTATAAATTTCCCTGTTTTTTTTTTTTTTTACACTTCTACCGCAGTATGCATCTATAACTTTCTGTGAGTGCTGTTGTGCTCATTTGTTTCAATTTCTGCACGAGTCTCTCTCACACACTCACTAGGCTGGATAAGCCTCATCAGGCATGAAATGAATACATTATCAGTCACCGTAAGAGTGACGTCAAAACGGACCGGCTCGGAATCGGCAGACTGACCGGCTGATCACCGGTCTGGGCCGATCATATGGAAAAATCGGCTAATTCTGGTCCATGGCCGGTCGCATCGGTGCATCTCTAATAAAAATGAAAAGTGTTTATCAGAAATACTAAATATATTTAGTAACATTTAACCAAAGCTAAAGTTAACAAATTTATCCTAAAAGTAAGAAAGTGCAGTGTATAAGTATATGAATCCATAAATGTCTGTATGAAAACAATGTTGGTTAAAATATTAATAATAATAAATATCTATGACCTTAGAAAGCTTGAAAGCTTTTCATGACTTAAAACCAGAAAAATTAATATCATTTTCCCCCCCTCTTTTTCAATCATCACGTCCAGCACAAAACTGAATACTTGTGGGGTCCCACACTCAGTAGGCTATAACCTACAGGTGCTTCATTGCCATGGAAACTACTGAAGCGAGGTGGTCACCAACACAGCCAATTGTGCGTCCAGTGGTGCATAACCTAAGCCCGGTATCAATAACACTGGAACCCAGGATCTCAGTGCCGGGATAGCACTGAACCACTGTGGCACAAACACAAACACCTGAAAATAATCAAAATTCACCTGCATCAGTTTGGGCTTTGGATTCTTCATCTTCAGCAATGGAAGGGTGCTTAGGAGCAGCCTTATGAAAAGAGAAAACAAATTATTTACTTAAAAATACTTGTGTAAGCAGACAACACGAAACCATGTCATTACTTTTGTTGATACATACAGAGCCTGCACCATCAAAATAGTATTATTAAACATTAATACTTTTTTTTTTTTTTTTTTTTTTTTTTTTTTTTTTAAAATGTGCTCTTTGTAAATATACTCACAATATCCAGTAACTTATCAAGGCAAGCAGGGAGGACACTGTGTTTGTCCGAAAGGTGATGAGAGAGATTCTCACGGTCTGGTTGACTTTCCTGACATAGAGGGCATAACCACATTGACCCCCTGTTATTGGCACCTCCCAGAGTTTCTCCAGGCTCCTCCTGAAATTAAAGGCATATGTAACAATATTCAATCATATTTAAATAAGGGAAAACAATTGACTCATTTACTTTCAGAATTCATTCTTTTTAGAAATTTTAGATTTTATTTTACTACTATTTTTGCTTCAGGTATTAGTATTTAGTGTTTTTGAACTGGTCATTTTTTAACACATCGGTGATCTAAAGGAAATTTAAAATTAACAAACACATGAAATGCAGCGCTTTACTAAGCTAAAGTCTTAATGTGCTAGTTCACCTAAAAATTCAGTTCTGTCATCATTTACTCACCCTCATGTCATTCCTAACCAGTATGTAAAATAGGATGTCCAAACAACACTGGACCCCGATGAGACAGAAGAAATAAATTACATGGAATAGAATGACATGACAATGAGTAAATGATGACAGAATAATTATTTTGGGTGAATTAGCCCTCTTAATAAACATAAAAAAAAGATTACAGTAAATAAAAAGACTTTATAGACAGCGTCTAAAGTAAAAGAATTCCTTCTGACAGTGCAAATGTGTATAATGTACGGTCAGCACGAAAACAGTTGTTCAGATCAAATAAGCTCATTAATTGGATTAATTGGCTTTGATGTAAGATGATACTTACAAATCAATAATAATAAAAAACTATACATAATAACATTAGAACACATTTATCAAACCACCCTTTCATCCATTTATAAAGTACCTTTAAAATAAGATATAATATTTTGACTTATTATACAGGCTGTTCTGCACTTATAACAGTACTTATGCAAGACATCAAATTTGATTCACAAATGCAGTTCTTTCTGCTAGACACAGCATAACAAATCTGTACCACCGATACCTTGCGGCTTGTTTATAATTTATGCATTTGAACATACATCACTTTATATGAGGCATCCCTCATATAACACCCAGAATTATGCATGCATTTATCAGTTCTGCAATAACTAGGCTATTTAACGTCAGAGGAGGCCTAAATGTTGACCTTGACTGGTCTTCTAATATGCTGATGTGAGTAAAATCATGGTGTTGATCTGTCAACATGTTGCCTCTTGTGAATAAGGTGACATGGGCTGTAAATAACAGATAATGGGTGCAAATCCCCTGGGATGGTAATGGCAGTAATGTCTCTTTAAAACAATAACCCAAATAAATAAATAACACACGCGTCCAGAATAGAGACACAAAAACATCTTAATTGACATCTAAACGACTTGATTTTGCGTATGCATGCAAAATCATTTAAATGACACAGTTTCCGGCTTCGTTTTTACATGCCACTGTCAAGGAACGAACAGACATCAAATGCCAACAGTGCTACAATGCCACGCCAATTAGCTTCCCTGCTAGACTGAAAACATGCACTGAATCCTCAACATAAGTACTATTAACTTCTCTTAAAAGTCAAAAAGAGACGAACCCACACGCCGCGGGACACTGCCGTTCGACAGCGAGCTCATATGGCCGCCATAACTCTTGATGATTTCGTTAATTAACCCACAGCCTAATTAGCAAGACCCGTGTGCTGTTGAATCAATTGGAAACGGAGAGCTTTAGCCTGGCTCGCTAACACACACATACATACACACACACACTCACCCCAGTGTAATCATGACAAATACCCCATTAAAGTGCATCGCACTGCAGTCTGCTGCCCTAATTACCCCCTTTTCCAACTTTAATCGCTGCAAAGCGACTGATTTTAGCGATTCCTTACTTGAAGGGTGCTGTTAAAACAAAAGAAGCCGTTTTCCCATAAACATTCGTGGCACTTCACATGGCTAACGCAGCTAACAACACACTCAACAAATTGGTCAACTAATTACGTATCGCGTATCAAGCCGCAAATCGCCCACAAACTTCTCAAAGACGCCGAATTACAGATGCGAGAATAAGTTAAACGCTAAAACAATCGCAACGCCCGACATGCTGCAGTACAAGTCTGCTTTAATGCACTAATTGAATTGTGTAAATAGGCTTTCGCCTCTCAGATGAAAAACCTCGGTCTTGATTAGTTCCTCGCCCCCCTGATTGTGGCCTGTTGGTCGGGCATTGAGGCATTCCCCGCCCGCTGTCCGCTCCACAGCGGAAATTGCGGCCTACATCGACTAAGCTATTTAATTAATGAATTTGGGTTGCTTCACACAGATGTGTTAAAAACAAGCGTTTCAGCATTTCTCCAAGCCAATACCTTGCAGTTGTCGGTCTAAGTTCGCCATTCTGTATATAATGTAGTTATTTAGCATTATAAGTGTGTTTTAATAATTGCAGAACGCAGTAATTAACGATGGATGAAGCGCATTGCTGCTCGAAAAGAGCGACGTGCAACACAACGAGCAGCGAAAGGGGGTGGCGGGGCCAAAATGAGAGACCGAGGCAGAAAAGTTGGGATTTTAACACTCGAATTGCAACTAAATATTCGCAGTGAAATGGCATGCATCTAATTATTTGTCGTGCTCGGGACGCGATGAGATCCGCATCGCCCCCTCGATCGCAACTTCTTGATCAATTCGGCGTCAACATCGTTTAATTAACACTAAAGCAATTAGCTAAGGCTTTTACCTGCATGGTTGGGACTCCAGCACACGCTTCCTCTCGCTCTTTAAAACTGAAAAGTTTTCTCTCTCTCTCTCTCCCTCCCTCACTCACTCCGTCCGTCCTCCCTCTCTCTCTCGCTCACTCGCATTGCTCTCCTCTAGTAAACACACGACAGCTCCCCCAAAAGCTGACTGCTCGCTCTCTCCAAGAATGTTCCTCTTCCCACTAACGGTTTATTAAATGATTCAACACACCTAAAAGCATGTCGGAACAGTGTTGTTATACTGCCATTAATTCAATTATTTCTAACTTTATTTAACATATTCGCCTTTAGGGCGAAGTATTAAAAAAACACATGCCAAAATTTAAAGGTGTTTAACTGTAGGCGTATGTGTATATAAATAATTAATAAATATATATTATTTAGGCTTATTTTGTCATTAGCAGTGTTGTGGTAATTATTGGTATGATATCTAATAACCAAATAAAATAGTTCTAAGTGAACAAATGTAATCTAATAATTAAAATAAAAATGCAGTATGATCTGAAAAAATACAAAAATCGTTAAGCAACTTTGATATTTAGCCACATTCATACAGAAATAAATGCTAAAGTACTTTTAGTGTATGAATATTATGCAATGACCTGAAAATATAGTCTATATATAATTTTATTTTTGTTAAGTCACTTCTTAATGTTCTGTATATGGTGATGTTTTATGTATTATCTATCTATCTATCTATCTATCTATCTATCTATCTATCTATCTATCTATCTATCTATCTATCTATCTATCTATCTATCTATCTA
>JAHKKF010500940.1:0-13095 GCA_019740295.1 Labeo calbasu
TTTTGTTCCTTGTCTAAGGAAATGTTGTTTATTAGGTAGTATACTATTATTAATCTATAAGACAAAAAAGAATTAAGCCCATCATAGATCGCTACTATGAAAATGATGACAGAATCACACATGCACAGAAAAACTGCAGAAACTTCTGCTTGCATCATGTGTCTTTGTTCTTAAAGCAATAGTTTGATGAGAATGCTCAGCTCAGATCAGACCAGCCCCAGCGGGCAGCACCATGTATTTGGATATTTTATAGAGATCACCCATGTGAGGCCTTAAGCTATCCGACGCTCCGTCCATTCAAAGCAATATTCAACAGCAGCCTAATCCCATTACTGAAGCTCACCCCAGAGGACGTATCAGTCTCTCTCAGTATCTCTCTCACCTTCTCTTTCTTTCTTTCTTTCTTTTAGAGATAAATGAGCCATGCATTTAAAGTTGTGAAAGATATATATAAAGTATAAAGTATATATTGTCTATTGTCTGCTATCATACACTGTGTGTACTTTTATGTTCAGTGGCAAAGTTCATTCAAGTGCATTTCTGAAAGATTTCTGTCATGTTGTGTTATGAACACACTGTAAACTAAAACAACTTAAAAAAAGTTGTTGCAACATAAAAAAGTAAGTGTTCGAGCTGCCTTAAAATTGTAAGTTTAGTCAACATGGAAATGTTAAGTTGTACTACATGAAAACGTGGATATTTCAGTTGAGTAAACACAGCACAAACACTTTAAGTTGAAACAACTTAACGTTTTTTTTTTTTTTTTTTTTTTTTACAGTGTAGATCACCCAAAAATCAAAATTAATTTTATTTATTCGTCCTCGTTTAATTCTAAACCGGTACAACTTTATTCTGTGGCACCAAACATTCAGTGTTTCTTTGTGTTTTACAAACAATGATAGTTTACCAGATCAGTGTGAGGTGCAGTGTTTAATATTATTTATATACTGTTTTAGTATTTATTAATAAATTGAATGGACTTTTTTGGTAATAATTTATTATTAGTTGTAATTTTTTTAAATTGATTTTTCATTTATATTATCTATTATGTATCTATTATATTATTTAAATAATATTTTATTAGTTTCAGTAATTTTAGTATTCAACTTATTTCACTTGCAACATTTTTTAAAACTGTTGAACACTGAATATTTTTTTTATTTGAGAAAATTATTTCTAATTGTTTCAGTTTTAGTTAACAATGACAACCTTGCTATTTAGTCTAGTGATTTTCTCTAAGTAAAAGAGGAATAAATAAATGTTGTCTCTTTTTTCTTAAAAAAATCTGTCATATAACTTTAAAAGTATTTGAATATAGGCAAAGGTTGTATGTATGTGTGTAAAAAATGTGTTTAAATAACATTTTTAGATTTCAATCGTAGGCTATAATGTTCTATTTATAATGTACTACCCATTTTTGATAGATTTACATTACTTTTTATTTCATTATTTTTAGGGCTCTATGAAATATGTTTTGTATTTCCCAAATTTTGTTATTTATTTATTTCAAATTCAGTTTTTTCAGTTTTAATTTATATGGATTCCGTTTTTTTCTGTTTTAATGTTTCTAAACTGTTTTAATGGTTAAAGAAAAGCATGTCTAATTAATTAAAATCAAGAAACATACACAATTTAACAGCAATTTACTGATGTCAGACCCCTTGCACCGTTCTGTGTTGGTTTTGCCCTTGTCACACCCCCGTTGGACTGTTATGTTGGTTTCTCCCTTGTGTCCTTATATGGTTTTCCTGTTCCGTTTCTTGTTAACTCTTCATTGGTTTATTACCCACACCTGTCCATGCAGCGTTTGCACCCCTTTATAAGTTGTATTGAGTTCAGTGTTTGTTGTCGGACTTTGTTGTAAGTTTGGTGTGTGTCTTCCTGCTGTTCCTGTTTTCCCTGGTTTTTGGATTATATTATTAAAGACCGTTTACTATATTTCGTCTTCGTTTGTCTCTGTCTGACAACACCGTGACAACTGAAAGATTAACCAAAAAAATCAATTTTTAAGTCCCTATAAAATACATTGTATTTTTTTCTCAAATTCAGTTTTATTTTTGCCACATTCTGTGCTTCAGTATGTGCGTATTAAACAAAACTGCGCTTCTGCGCCATTCATTCACACAGGGACATGCAGAACATGCAGGATTCATATTAAAATAATATTTTTGTGGCTTAATATTCACATACACTAATCAACATCGTATTTTGATTTACGTGTACTGACCTACGTTTGATTTATTCATCCAAAATTTGGCAAATTCTATGACATTCCATGTTATACAATGAATTACATTTTAAAGACTGGATTCCACGATTCCATCTGCGTTTTATCATAGGGCCCTGTTTTTTCATGTCAGTTAATCTATCATATTACATGACTTTAAAATATAGTGCAAAGGCATTTATATTGCTTTTTTGGCTTTTTTTTTAGCTTAATGTATAGAAAATGTGTATGAAAATTCTTCAGAACTCTTTTTGTGTTTCCACATGAAAAATAACATGTATGCAAGTTTTGAATGGCGTATTGTTGGGTAAATAATGACAGACGAGCTATTCCTTTTACTGCAGACCTGAGACCAGCGGCAATGTCAAGGACACTGGAGTCAAGGTTGGTTTTTATACGGCTGAATACTGACGCTGCATCAGTTTTGAAGGCTACTCACTGATATCTCAGAGCCGAGTTGAGTTATGTGGGACATGAGCGTGTATGCTTTTCCCTCCTCCCCCTGCCTCCCACATCTCTATTCCTGTTTCATGATTTATTCTGCTGGAAAGGTCATCATAACTGTACGGGACCAGCCTTCATCTGCTCAACGCATAATCCCATTTATTTGCAACATACATGGTCTTTACCCAGTGTTTGGAGGAGGAGAGATCACCTGTGTGTTTCTATACCGAAATATTTGTTTATGGCCTTTTGCATGAATATGTGTGCATATACTGGCTCTTAATATATTTACTTTTCAATTTAGACCCATGTGAGGGTCTAATGTGGTGGTGTGTGCTTATGTATTTACACCTCCTTACTGCATCAGTCAGTGAGTGTCCATGTGTTATGTGTGTTCTCTGAGGGTTGAGGGAGACTGTAGTAATCAGCTCCCTTTCCCACACTAACATCAATAACGCTGTATGTCTGGTCCCACGTGAGCCGGCCAGTTGTTTAGCTCTCAGTCCTGATGAAAGTCTTGATGAAAGACTGATATTAAAACTAGTTCAAGCTGCCCACATGATCTGCTGCCCTTCTCAGGATTTCAAAGCTTATGAATCACGATTCAAACTTGAATGAATTCTGGTGAACTGAACCCATAACCTCTTTAGAGATAACATGATAAAATGCGAGTTGAAAATACATGTAGTGCTCTATGACTTCCACAATGTGGAAAACACAGACGGAATCACGGTATTCAGTCAGAAAAATGGAATTTATTTTATAACATGGAATGTCATGGAATTTGCCAAATTTTGGATGGATAAATTAAAAGTAGCTAAGTAGACTTAAATCACAATACAATATGGACTAGTGTTTGTGATTTTTAAGCTGCAAAAATACTATTTAAAATATAAATCCTGCATGTTCTGCTTGTCTCTGTGTGAATGAATGGCGCGGACATGCCGTTTCGTTTACTACACACATACTGAAGCGCGCCTGCCACTTCAGGTGTTTTCAGCCTCTACTGTCTCAATATATGAGTACATGAATACATAATCTCTAAAACTGCTCTGAGAGTCACATTTTACCATTTCTTTTGAGAAAAAAATGTTGTCATATCATATACAAACAGAAACTTAAAGGTCTTCACAGCAACTTGTCAAAATAAAAGTCTGGTTTAACTTGAAGAAACTGTGACAGAAATATATTACTTAATGTAATGATAGTACTACAACTGATAAAATTGTTTTTAAAACCTTATTTTAATGAATATTTACCAGAAAAATGTAAATAGTATAACAGTATTTCTGGAAAACAGAAGCAAATAAAACAAAATATTTTTTAATAAAATCAATTAATTAGAGATGCAATTTAATGAAACCATTAAAATGGAATCCAGGAAATTAATGGAAAACACAGAACTTGGTAAAAAAAACTAAACAAGACACATTTCATAGAGCCTTAAAATTGTATTTATTTTTTTCTTAACATTTTAATAAATTTGTGTTAAGTTGTGTACATTTCATGATTTCAGTTAATTAGATCAGCTTTTTGATTAATATTTGTTCATTTATCCATTAAGACAGAGGTAAGAAAAATGAAAGTGAAAAAAAAAGCCAAACAAAAAACAGTATCCAGGAAAAATTGAATGGAAAAAAAATAAATTAGGAAAAAAAATAAAATAAATAATTTAAATGGCCCTATGTATGGTGGATACCAAAAAGAAAGGTCTGAATTTTTGTATTTTATTTTATTAAATTATGCTTTAATTAATAATATAGCATTTAAATAATTCAAATTATTTGATCCTAAATTAATTTTAAAATATTAAATGGTATAATTTAAAATAGAATTCTAAAATTAATATTTAATACAACACATACTATGATTTATGTATGAGTTTTTTACATTACAGGATTGAATATGGGGTGAATGTGATTCATTTGTATGAAAATAATAATAATATTAAAAGATTTCTATGCAAGTACTGGTACTTCTGAATGGGTTGAAAGTACTCAATGAACATATACTATATGTGGAGAGCGTTCACTCAGTATTGTTATCTTATTTTTGAACGAGATGGTTTTTAGAAGCTTTTCTCTGGATGAAATGTGACCCAAACATACTTTTCAGCATGTTGAAGTTACCTTTGTATGTGTCCTGTGTTTCTTAGCTGGCTCTGTGCTAGAATGAAAATGGTAACAGTAGCTTTCTCCTTTTATTTTAAAAGTGCTAGGTTCTATGGGTCAAAATAAACACTCAAACTACTTTAAATGTACATTGGGTCTTATAGTACTCTTCCAAATTTATGAGAGTATATAAATCTGTTATTGCAGTAAATAACAATATTGTTAAATGAGCTCCGAGTGGCCTGTGCAGCTTCCTGTGTGAGCATGAGAGTCTCTTCGTGAAGGATGTGATACCATAATGAGCTTTCTTCCCCCCTGCTCATCATCAAGGTGACTAAATGTCCCTCGGGACACAAGAGCTCTTTAGAAAAGTGTGTTCATGTTTTTGAAAAGACTTTGAAAGTCCAGTTTCAAAAGTTTCACACATTTTGTCTTGTTTTTTTCCTTCTCAGGGGGCTACAAGAATGAGGTCTTTTACGCTCCCACCATGGCGTCTGTCACTATGATACCCGCTCTCTGTGTGTAAACTCCATTACTGCTGTATGCCCATCTCTGTCACTGTCATCACCGTCACACACACACTCACAAGCACTCCGAGTCACTCTGAAAATCTGCTCCTGTGGTGTCCATCACAAAGTCTGTGGGTTCCATCACCACCTCAATCAAGCAGAAGAAAAGAAAACCTCCACAGTACGAGTTAACACTCCCACAAGCTCTCGCACATATGTGCTACACGCAGGTCTGCGCTCACGCCATCTCGGTGACTTCATCGGGTCTGATCAACCAGCAGAAAAATCAAAGAACTCCCACACATCTGGTTTCAACTCGCCTCCCCTCCTCCACAGCACTTTTTAATGGAAAATACCTTCACTGAGTGGTAAAATTGCATTTATGTAGATGCTATCGCATTGTATGTGAAAACAGTAGTACCAAGTACAATGCTAATGTCTCTGTGGAGGCAGAAGATAAGAAAGGATTTGATAATCCAGGGCTTCCACAGAATCGCATGGAAGGTGCGAATGTTCACTCATGTTGCTGGAAAACAGAGCAGCATCGGGCATCCTGAGCATGGGGTCCAGGCAAATGTTTTTTTTTTTTCTGATTCTGATTCATTATGGATAACTGTATTTATATATTTTGTTTTTAAAGGGATACTCACCCTCACCCTCATGTTGTTCCAAACCCGTAAGACCTTCATTTATTTTCAGAACACAAATGAAGATATTTTTGATGAGTTCTGAGAGCTTTTTGACCCTTGAAAGACGAGAATACTTTTTGTGCACAAAAGAGAACAAAAATAATGACTTTATACAGTTTCAATTTCTTCTCTTCCGAGCCGGTCTTCGCTGCGTGTTCATGAGAGTATCACAACACATGAAATTCTGCTCTTAATCGTGATTAAAAATAAGTTGTAAATACAGCTGCAAGCAGCAATTAAGGGGCCAATCACAACAGAGGTACAATGAAGAGCTAAGAAGCTGTCTTTAATTACTCAGTAAAGACCAGGGTTCTCCAACCCTGCTCCTGGAGAGCTATCTTCCTGCAGACTTAAGTTCCAACCCTGCTTCAACACACCTGTCTGTAATTAAGTAGCCCTGAACACCTTGATTACCTGGTTCATGTTTGTTTGATTAGGAATCAAGCTGGACTCTGCAGTATGGTAGCTCTCTGATCATTTGTTGATACAAAATTTTACTACAAAACTCAAAATGGCCAACGGCCAAAAAGGAAGACATAGAAAAATTGGGTACAGTTCAATTCAGTATGCCATTCCAAATCTAACAAGATTAATTTTATGATTTTTGGCCAAACTGGTCAGAATTGATTTTTTTTGTATCTTTTGACCAGTAGGTGGTGCTGTGCCAAAACTACTCATGTGCCCTCAGGTCATGCTTGGTATAACACATACCAAGTTTGGTCCGAATCGACTAAAGCATTGCAAAGATGTAGCCTCATGTCCATTTTTGCGTGAATTTCGTTAAATTTGTTAACATACCCCTTATGAAATGTTTGGTATTTCAAAAAGCCAGCATTGTCTGAAAATGATCTGAGTCAGTTTTGCTGAAAACTGGACAAACGATCTAGGACAAGTTAAAAAAAAGTAGATTTTCAAATTGTGAAAATTTTTACCCATAGAAATGTGAATTTTGGTTTGCGTTCGACTCTGCATGAGCCATGGAATCAGAGGAAAAATTAGCTTCTAGACCTTACAGTTGAAAAGTTTTTGCTTAAAAATTGGACAAACTGTCAGAGACAAGTTTGAAACGGCAGTTTTTTTCACAAAATTCCAAAATGCAAAAAATTTTGATCCATAGAAATTTCAATTTTGTTATGCATTCGACTCTGCATGAGCCAAGAAATCAGAGGAAAATTAAGCTTCTAGATCTTACAGTGCAAAAGTTTTGCTGAAAAATTGGACAAACTGTCTAGGACAAGTTCCAAAAAGAAACCTTTTTCGCAAAATTCCAATTTGCAAAAAAGTTTGACCCATAGAAATGTACATTTTGGTATGCATTTGACTACATGAGCCAAGGAATCAGTGGAAATTTAGTTTCTGGACCTTCAAAGGTTTTCCTGAAAAATTGGACAAACTGTCCAGGACAAGTTCGAAAAAGCACTTTTTTTGAGAATAATATTGACCCATAGATATTTAAATTTTGCTATGCATTCTGATTTTTCTATTCAGCTGACAGGTGAGAACTCTTCTGATTGGCTGCTGTGATTGTCAGGCCATGCCCCATTTTTTTTTTCTGCCTACTGCTGTTTTTTATCATGTCATATCTGGCCTTAAAGCCCTCATTCTTGTAGAAGAAAAGACAAAAATAGTAAATTTTGTCTATTCATGTCTGATTAGGACACAGTGTAAGAGTTTTTCCCTTCCATCTTTTTTAAACTTTAAATTCCACAGATCTTTTCCTCCCAAACAGCATAGAAAATGAGCAGCGGGAAGAATTCACGTGGGCTTGATGAGTAATGGTTTGATTTTTGCATGACAGTGAAGGGAAAAGAAAGGACAAATACTTGCAGCACAATTTTGTTTTTCATTGTGCACTTATAGTTACTCCTACACTAATGAGAAACAACCCATGTCCTTTATCCCTTTTCCCTTTCATTATTTCTGAATATACTCAAACTCTTGTATTTTTAAGATACACAATGGAAAACTAAGTTAAACCAAAAATAGAAATGTTCCTCTTGTGGATAAAAAAGACTGTTTCCATGACCATCGCCCTTTCTGGATACAAATTCTCCCAGGGGTTTAGGACTACAATGCTGTTCGGGAGAATCAGACAAAGGGAGGGTGGAAAAATGTTTTAATCATCACCTTCCAATCATACAGTCTGAACAATAGCACCTGTCCCTGCAGCTGCGAAAGGACAGGGAAGACATGTCCACCCTCATGTTGGCGAATTATTCTATAAAGCCCAAATTGTGTCTGCAGCAGATGAGACAAAGAGAATTCCGCATCCCGTCCCCCTGCGAGACACTCGCATTCATCAAGCTGACCTGGTTGCCACAGAGCCGCGGTTCTCAGTATCCCCCTGTTCCTCTCTCGGCCTCATCTGTTCATCACGCATCCTGTTATTTATTTCATCCCCTTGTCGCGCGCTTCACTCAGCTCGTATTATTACTAATGATAATGGCGTCACGAGGCCAGACACTTCATTGTTCTCCACTCTCTCCTCCTGCACCGGCGTGCGTTTATCTTTTCTCTGCGCTCGTTTATTCTTGCTTTCCGTCTCGTTGTTTGTCGGCGCTAATGGAGATAAGGAGACTGATTGTCCCCGTTTCGTGTGCAGAGGGGAGAGACGGCCAGATCAACATGGCACTAATTGTTTTCCACCCTCTCCTGTCAACCACGTCAGGTACGCATTCATCATTAAGGTGTATCAGTTGGGGGGCAAGATGACTTTGTCAGATGAGCTCCCCCATCGCTTCATCCGTCAGGCCGCGGGGGCTGAACACGCCCACGTACCTGAGATACTCATCAAGCGTCTCGTTCCCGGCCTCCACCCACCGGCACCAATCATGGTCTGTCTGGGTGGGCCATCACCTTGGCAACTGACTGTCTGGCCTGACATCTCATCATCTCTTTATTTCCTTGTAAAAACTTTTGCGGGAACATTACATGAAACGGAGCAGGTTTATATGGCTTGGGTTGAGTCAACTTTAAATAATTTGTTACCCTGTTGCCTTACGTTTAGTCAACTTGAAATGTTAAGTTGTACTAAGTCACAACTTAGATATTTGAGTTGACTAACTAAAAATTTGGTTTGTTTAACTTAAAAGATGGGCTTGTTACACAGCTGCCTTAAAATTTTAAGTTGAATCAACTCAAAAATATAAGTTGTCACTTAGTACAACTTAACATTTCAAGTTGACTAAACTTATTTGAGTTGACTGAACTTTAAATTTTAAAGGAAGCCAGGTAACAAATTATTTCAAGTTGACTTAACAAATAGTTTTTTACAGTGTAGCAGGAACCAATTAGTTTTTGCCCAATTAGATCAGTTCATCTGGTAAACTTTTAATGTTAATGCTCACTCTTATGCTGACCAAGGCTGCATTTATTTGATCAAAAATACAGTAAAAATTGCAATTTTTTAGTGTTCTCAAAATTAGCATGTTAACGCAGGTGATTAAAGAAGTCCACTTCTAGAACAGCGATTTACAGATAATGTACTCACCCCCTTGTCATCCAAGATGTTCATGTCTTTCTTTCTTCAGTCGTAAAGAAGTTATGATTTTTGAGGAAAACATTTCAGCATTTTTCTCCAATTTAGTGGACTTCTATGGTGCCCCGAGTTTGAACTTCCAAAATGCTGTTTAAATGTGGCTTCAAATGATCCCAAATGTGGTTGTAAACGATCCCAGCCGAGGAGGAATTATTATTTTCATAAAAATAATACAATTCATATGTGTTAGTTTATTTAGTCTCGGAATGTCTTTACGACCACATCAACTTGAGACTTTTCAGACGTGTGCTCCCACTTCACTTCGGTGCCAGGTGCTAGTCATACGAGTGTGGAAATGGTCCAGGTGATGAGGGAACTTCAGTAGAACAACAGTGAACTGTGGTCAGATGAGTTGTTGTCAGGCCATATGTCAGTAAAAACGAATTTACCTGTCCTGTCAGCTGTTGCTCGCACACAGCGTGCATACTGTGCTCGCATACTGTGCTCGCATGCACGCTTCAATTGCATGCACAAATACAGCAGTGCACGCTCTAGCTTGTATCATTTCATATTAAAGCATGAATTTAACTATGAGCATGCGTGTCAGATCAACATTACGTTCAGCAGCGGCAGCTCTTAAAGTAATAGCAGCCAAATAACCTTATAACCCAGCTGCTGTGATGTCTGTTAATCAAAGAACAAGAAAAAAGAGGAAATAACTTTTGTATCTTTAAGGATTCATGTTTTTTTTTTAAATTTGATTTAGCATTTAGTGTTTGATAACTTTTAATTTTTGTATTTTTCCTACTTGCTGAAAGGCACAGATAAATAATGGGTTCATGTAAAGATTGTTTTAAGTTCACAATGTTAAAATGACTATGGTCAATGGTTAAATATTTGAAAAAAGAACAATTTTGTAGATACATTAGTAATATTGGTATCAGTGATACTACCTTGAGTCATTAAAAATATTTAACAAATATTAAACGTACTATCTTTATGTACATTAATTTTAAGATTGAATGTAAAATTATTGCAATATAAAACTATATTTAAAAAAAAAAAAAAGGTGAATTTTCATCATCATTACTTAGTGGCATATGAGTTTTCAGTGTCACATGATCTTTCAGAATTCATTATAATATGCTGATTTGGTGCTAAAGAAATGTTAAAAACAGTTTTAATATTTAATACTTTGGATTCTTTGATTAAATAGAACTGTTCAAAAGAACAGCATTTATTTGAAGCAGAAATCTTTTGCATCTTTTAACATTATAAATATTTTTGCTGTATTTTCTCTTCAATTTAATGCATTTTTGCTATATAAAATTACTTTCGAGCAGTGTGTATATACATTTCCCCCATTTATCACAGTACTTGTATATTATTTAATTTTCTTTAGACAAATATTTAGCCAAAATTTCATCTCAACATATTCAGTAATTTTAGTCAGTTACTAGTTTAATGTAATTTGCCAAATAAAACAGTAAGTGGAAAATTAAACCAAATATTAAAGGGATAGTTTACCCAAAGCTGAAAATTGACATTACTCACCCTCATGTCGTTCCAAACCCGTAAGACCTTCGTTCATCTTCACAACACAAATGACTATATTTTGGATGAAATCTGAGAGCTTTCTGACCCTGCATAGACAGCAACGCAACTGACACGTTCAAGACCCAGAAAAGCAGTAAGGATCTCAATAAAATAGTCATGTGACATCAGTGGTTCATCCGTAATGTTATGAAGCTACGAGAAGACTTTTTGTGTGCAAAAACAATGAAAGAAAGACTGTATTCAATAATTTTTTTCTCTTCCACGAGTTCCGCATTCACGACAATGACATGGAAGAGAAGAAAAATATCTAGGCTAATCATCAAAATATCTTAATTTGTGTTCCAAAGATAAAATAAGGTCTTACATGTTTGGAACGACATGAGGGCGAGTAAGTAAACACAGAATTTTCATTTTTGAGTGAACTGTCCCTTTAATTAATTTTCTGTATTACTGATTTATTAATTGATCACGTTTAGAGAAATACACTTAATCTATCCAGCCAATCTGATCTTAAGACTTCAAATCTGTATGTTTGTCTAATTTAATTTTCACACGCCTCTAAATTAATTAGCCATGGCTTTTTATGGAGTGAACATCCGAGAAATTACATTACATATGATGAAGTATGGTAGTATCCCTGGGGAAGCTTGTCAGTAGATTGTTTAGATTCATTCATTTGCAGGTCTAGTTTTCAGTAGGGCCCTTTGCACTGAGAGGGTAGCACAGAAGATATATGTTCACGTTTAATTAACCCCGCTGCTTTATTTAAATGGACTGACCAAGCTGGAGTGTTGAGTGAAACTACAGAAACCACTGATGAATGAATTGGAGAAACTGGTCAATGTTTTCTGATGATTAGTCATTGTTGAAATGCCTCTTATATTAGCATGCAAATTAGCAAAGAACTACAACAAAGCACAATAGCGGTTTAATATTGAATCCATAATGAGACTAATTTGCATAGAAAGCAAGCATTTGTGCTAAAAAGGTGGGGTAGTACTGTTTCAACTCATTTAGCATCTGGTTAAACTGGCTTGTGGGTAGTTAGTGAATGTGGCGCGTAGTATAACCGTTTCATCTTTTCATTTATCTCTTGTTTTTCTCCTTTCCACATTAGGCTAGTCCTTGCTATGCCCTTGGTTTAATTGTGATGAGGTAGATTTATGCCCTGCTTTCAGCGACATAGCGATCATGTCGTAAATTACCTCGGTAGCCCCTCACCATCGATTCATCTGCAACGACTCTGTGAGCAGACGGAGCTTATTCCTGCACACTCATTTTGATGCTTTTATTTGTCTGCTTTCTTATTAGCATTTAAGCCACTCCCCCTCCAGCCCAGCCGCCCCCACTTACGCCACATTACTCCCTGCAATCACCTGCTTGTCTTTCAAGACTCCTTCTTACCAGGTCTCTGCAAGGCTGTGTCAGCTTTGCGGGGATCCGAGAGTAAGACATCAGGGATTTTAAGCTGTTATTGGTGCTGCGTTGCATCAGAAACAAAAGGCTCAAGCTGAGGAGGCCTTAAAGCGATAGTTCACCCATTTCAGTCATTATTTTTTATCTTCACGTAATGTCATTTTTTTTCTCTGCTTAACACAAAAGGAGAAATTTCTTACTGCTCGTTTCTGTTTGACAGTTCAAAGTGACCATCTTTTGAGCTACAAAAAGCACCATAACACAGGTCATCACAATGCTGCACTATTGTACATCTCAGTGTATTTGTCAAGCAGAGACTTCAGAAGACTTGAAATGTAGTGCATGTTGAATGGACTTCTATGATCTTTTTTTTTTTTTGGAGCTTGTGGTCATTGAACTGTTGTTATATGAAACAAGCATGAGTAGCATGAAGCATTTATTACACACACACACACACAAATATAAATATAAATTTAAATTTATTACAGTAATTTCCATATTGTTGCAGTTTTTTTTTTTTAAATTTGAAAAATGTATTTCGTTCAGTAATTTTTGTATGTGCATAATATTTATAATTAACACTGTATAATAACAATAAGTTTTCAAGGCATTAGTAAGTGTTTGTGAATTTATGTAGCATTTATATAAATTTATTACATACATT
>JAHKKF010500957.1:0-16341 GCA_019740295.1 Labeo calbasu
TTTTTTCTGTGCAATATTTTCACCATATATTTAAAACCTGTATAAGGTGTGGTGTCCATTATTATTGTGCCGTAGGGCTTTTCTTTCTAGTACATCTTCTGTGCTCTCCATTACTGTTCCCATGGTGACATTAGCCAGTGGTTCAATGGTTTCCATAGCGACTCGTCTCTGTGCTTTTCCCTGATAGGACTGCTGGTCCGCTCTGATCTGTGCAGCGAAGGAGGGGCATGTGGAGGTGGTGAAAGAGCTGCTGGAAAACAGTGCTTATATTGAGCACAGAGACATGGTGAGAAAATTGAGTTGCAGAAGTTTGTATCAAAAGCAATATGTACAATAATCACATTTGGAAATGAGACACATTCTTATGTAATTATCAAAACTAAGTGAGGTGGCTTTGTGTATTGCAGGGGGGTTGGACTGCCCTTACTTGGGCTTCATATAAAGGTAGAGTTGAGGTGGCCAAGGTCCTGCTTGAGACTGGGGCAAACCCAAACACCACTGGACAGGTAAAACATGCATGGTATAAGCACATACAAATCATAAAAAATTAAATTAATATAGGCAGTCATTGACTAAGATTTCATGCATTTCATATGGTTAGCAATACAGCGTCTACCCCATTATCTGGGCAGCCGGTAGAGGCCATGCAGAAATTGTGAAACTCTTGCTGGAACATGGAGCTAAAGTCAACTGCTCTGATAAGGTGAGCTAAACCAACCCTGACTGACTGTGATTTAATGAATATTCTGTGTTAAATACAAGTTGTGTAAACAAAATAATAATAATGTACTTGTAAGAGTTAATCATTTAAGGGTCAATCATTGCACTTCCATTGCAAGTGCATTTTATTTAGTTTTGTTTCTACAAACCAAAGTCAGCTTTATTTTCTCTGGTCATCAACAGCCTGCCACAGTTGCTGTTGATTGATCCTATTTTGTAATGAACAGGAAATATTCCTTTAATGATTTTACTAAGATATGTTAGGTAAAGACTTAAATATTTAACTTTAAAATCTGTCATTTTATGCTTTTAGTATGGCACCACCCCGCTGATCTGGGCTGCCAGAAAAGGTCACTACGACTGCGTGATGCATCTGCTGGAGAACGGAGCTGATGTTGACCAGGAGGGGGCGGTATGTGCTCATCATTTAGCATAGTGGTCCTTTTTAAATTTAAGGCCACCGTTGTCTTCAACAAATTTTGAAGGCCCAGTTTGTGATTTACTGGATAATGATTAATCAATTGAGTAGTAGTACATGTTGTAACACAGAATTTCTAATTTGAATAAACACTGTTCTTGTTAACTTTTTTATTTATTAAAGAATCATCACAGCAAAAAAAAGCATCACAGGTCTCAAAAAGTATTAAGCAGCACAACTGTTTCCAACCGTTATTATAAATGAGCATATTAGAATGATTTTTGAAGGATCATGTGATACATGTGAGTAATTATGCTGAAAATTCAGCTTTGCTTCACAGGAATAATTATATTTTAAAGTATATTAAAATAGAAAACTCTTATTTTAGATTGCAATAATATTTTACAAAATTATAGTTTTTTTTCTGTGTTTTTGATCAAATAGATACAGCCTCGATGAGCATAAGAAATTTCTTTAAAAAACATTGAAAATCTTACTGATCCCAAACTTTTGAGCGGCAGTGTATTTCGCTCCTCATACACAATTTTCCATAAGAAATATACATAACTTTACATATTAACTGAAAAGGTAGAGGCTATTTTTTTCCCTTCATACTTATAATTAAAAAAAACCTTACATGGACAGGTTTTCAAAAATTCTGGTTCCTCAAAGCCAAAAAATGAATTAAATAAGATATATCTTTATTTGTAGTTGTTTTTATATTGATTTTAAATTGCTTTAAGTCATCTTGTTAGTTCCCTTGAAGTTGGCTGAGGCTTCCTAGTGGGCCTTGGACCCCCTGGTTGAGAACCACTAATTTAGCAGCATTCCATCAGAATCCTGAGAGCTTGTTGGTCTTATGTTATTAATCTCACCCATTTAGAACTCCATGACGGCACTGATCGTGGCTGTGAAGGGAGGATATACAGAGGTGGTTAAAGAGCTTCTGAAGAGGAACCCTAATGTAAACATGACTGACAAGGACGGAAACACAGCTCTGATGATCGCAGCTAAAGAGGGCTACACTGAGATTGTCCAGGACCTGCTTGATGCCGGCACATACGTCAACATTCCAGACAGGGTGGGTTGAACCTCACAACGAACTTGTAAACAAACAGAAATGAGTTGTAAAACTACAAAGGATAAAAGTGACCTGGGATATTGTGTATTTTCATTGTGTGTTGTAGAGTGGAGACACTGTGCTGATTGGAGCTGTGAGAGGTGGGCATGTTGAGATTGTGAGGGCGCTACTGCACAAGTATGCAGACATCGACATTAGAGGCCAGGTAAAATACCTGTTATATCATATATGTGAAAATATTAGTAACAAATTCCATTAATGTTTTTGTTATATTTTAAAGGTCAATATCAAGAGAAGCAAAAATCTTAATCAGAATAAAAATAGGTTTTAATTGTGCAGTCCTATTTTAAACAGCAAGTGTGTAAGAGTTATGGGAAATTCAAAACTATTTGTTTGTTGCAGGAAAATAAGACTGCCCTCTATTGGGCTGTAGAGAAAGGCAATGCAACCATGGTTAGAGACATTCTGCAGTGCAACCCTGACACAGAGACCACCACTAAGGTAAAGAACAGCAAGACTCATGTTAAAAAGATTGTTTCAATGAGTCTTGAGTCTGTAATTGTCTGTGTATGTAGGATTCTGAAACTCCATTAATTAAAGCCACCAAGATGAGGAACATAGAAATAGTGGAGCTGCTGCTGGACAAAGGAGCCAAAGTGTCTGCAGTTGACAAGGTCAGTCACCACTTCATGCACATAATTCATATTTACATTATAAGACTGTACCGCACTTTAAATCTGTGCTGTCTTTTGCTATAGAAAGGGGACACCCCTCTTCATATCGCCATTCGTGGACGGAGCCGCAGGCTGGCTGAGCTCCTTCTCCGTAACCCTAAAGATGGCCGTCTGCTGTACCGCCCCAACAAGGCTGGAGAGACACCCTATAACATCGACTGCACCCACCAGAAGAGTATCCTCACCCAGATTTTTGGAGCCCGTAAGTCTGAGAGTACATCTCCATTATGAGCTTCACTATTGGTTAACACTGATTATTAGGGTTGGATATCAGTGCAGATTTCCTGATTCAATTAGATTCTGATTTGCAAGCTCTTGA
Source organism: Labeo calbasu (assembly GCA_019740295.1). Lineage (NCBI taxonomy): Eukaryota > Metazoa > Chordata > Actinopteri > Cypriniformes > Cyprinidae > Labeo > Labeo calbasu. The sequence goes on from JAHKKF010500957.1 coordinate 3,273, forward strand.
TTCATTTGGGTTTATCTTAGTTATGATGTCTTTTTTTCTTACATATAGTACCAGTCAAACGTTTTTGAACAGTAAGATTTGTAATGCTTTTTTTAAAGAAGTCTCTTCTGCTCACCAAACGTGCATTTATTTGATCCAAAATACATCAAAAGCAGTAATATTGTGAAGTATTTTTACAATTTAATATTAATAGCTTCTATTTGAATATATTTTAAAATGTATTTTGTTGTGATAAATTACCTGTGATCAAAGCTTATTTATTCAGCATCATTACTCCAGTCTTCAGTGTTATATGATCTTTCAGAAATCATTCTAATATGCAGATTTGCTACTCAAGAAACATTTTTTATTATTATTATCAATATTTAAAACAGTTGAGTACATTTGTTTTCTGGATTCTTTGATGAATAGAATGATCCATTTCATTTATCTGAAATTAAAAGCTTTTGTAACATTATACACTGTACCACTCCAAAGCTTGGAGTCAGCATAATTATTAATTTTTTCTTGTTTTAAAGGATGTTTTAAATTGATCAAAAGTGATGATAAAGACATTTATAATGTTAAAAAAGATTTCTATTTCAGTTAAATGCTGTTCTTCCGAACTTTCTATTCATCTGAAAAAACTCTACTCAGCTGTTTTCAACAAAGTACTAATAAATGTTTTTTGAGCAGCAAATCAGAATATTAGAATGATTTCTGAAGGATCATGTGACTGTAGTAATGATGCTAAAGATTCAACTTTGAAATCACAGGGATAAATTACATTTTAAAATATATTCAAATAGAAAAGAGTTATTTTAAATAGTAAAAATATTTTAATTTTTTTTTTATCAAAGTATTAACTGTTTTTGCTGTAATTTGGATCAAATAAATACAGGCTTGGTGAGCAGAAAAGACTTCTTTAAAAACATTCTTGCTGTTCAAATACTTTTGACTGGTAGTGTATGAAATATATTCTCTCTCTGCAAATGCTGTAAATTATACAGAACTGTGTTTCAGACTGTTTCAAATCAGTAACTCAACTTTTGGAATTGTTTATTAAAATAACTGACTGAAAAGAGTCATTTTGGGAATCAAATTGCACTGTGTTCACATTTTGTTTTTGGTTTACTTCACTGGAAAGAACTGGCTCTTAAGAGTCATTTGTTCATGAATCAGATTAGACTGGTTGTTTCTTTATTGCAAACTTCACAGTGCATAGTCTTATTGATTTACAGTAACCAGAGTCTTGCTCTCTGTAGTTCAGAACCCAACGGTTCTTTTAAGTAAGCATATGTTTTGAATTGCTGTAGTTGCATTTCAGCACTAAATTATACCGTATTTTCAGTAGGTTATGAATGACCTGTGTGTATTTTTGCCCCTCTCTGTGTTGTCCCCTTTAGGACATCTGTCCCCCACAGAGTCAGATGGGGACATGCTGGGCTATGACCTGTACAGCAGCGCTTTGGCAGACATCCTGAGTGAGCCCACCATGCAGCCGCCCATCTGTGTGGGTCTGTATGCCCAGTGGGGCAGCGGCAAGTCCTTCCTGCTCAAGAAACTAGAGGGTGAGCATTATTTAGAGTCGCTCGGCTTAAACTAGGAAAGTGACCTGAAAAGGATATTTTAAAGCACAGTTTACTCATGTACAGCACGTACCTACCTAGCTTTTTAGCTATTTCTGAGCTTGAAATGTTTAATCGAGCTCAATTCGCTGCATCTGGTGTATATTTATTGGTGGATAAATCTTCATATTTCTTTCTCAGATGAGATGAAGACATTTGCAGGTCAGCAGGTGGAGCCTTTGTTCCAGTTTTCCTGGCTGGTTGTGTTATTATCGCTCCTGCTGTGCGGCTCTGTAGCGTTAGTGCTCGGCTTCACCGTGGATCCCAAGCTGGCTATCGCCATCTCCCTCAGCATTCTGGCACTGCTTTATGTGTTCTTTGGTAAGAAAAAAACAGGCCCGTTATTTATTGTTACAAAGTAAGTTCTGTATTCATGACTAAAAAAAATGAGCAAATCTCCATCTCTACACAGTGGTTGTGTACTTTGGAAGCAGGCGTGAGGGTGAGAGCTGGAACTGGGCGTGGGTCATTAGCACCCGTCTGGCCCGACACATTGGATACCTGGAGCTTCTTCTCAAACTCATGTTTGTCAACCCACCAGAACTTCCGGAACAGACCACCCGTGCTCTGCCTGTCAGGTAATTACCTGTACTCTACATAAACCATGTGGTGTTGACTTGCTAGCCAATAGTCACTGCAGCATTAAGACACTAAAGTGTGAAGGGCAGCTTAGTGCAGTAGTATCAGTGCTGTCTGTAACGTTTTCCCAACTGTAATATTAGACTTAAAGTCTACTATGTATAGTTTTACAGTTTATGCATTGTTTTTGTTAACTAATATTACAATAATAAAAATATTATTATTTATTATATTAGGGAAAATAAGATTTCTTTTTTAAAAAATTAATAATTATAATCGGCAAGAATTCATTAGGTTGATCAAAGACATTTATAATGTTTTTTTTTTTATTTCGAATAAATTGTTCACGAGTGCATCACGATTTACACAAAGCAGCACAACTGTTTTCATCACTGATTAATAATGGATAGAGTAATAAAGAAATATTTCATGAGCACCAAATCAGCATATTAGAATAATTTCTGAAGGATCATTTGCATTTTCTTTTTAGGAGCACAATCAAAATTTCAGGAGCACCTTCTAATCAATAATCGAAAAATCAAATATTAAAAAATAAAAGGATAAAAAAAATGATCCTTCCCTTTAGGAGGTGATATTTTGATATTTGAAAGTGATTTACGGGGGAGTTTTGTTTTTTCACTTTATAATGCCATTTTTCTAAATTTATTAAAAGTATGTCATCTTTTATGTTACATTTTTAGAAAATTATATTTTATAAGCTTTTTAGTTTTTTTTTTATTAAAATAACAGAATAAGAACAAGTAGAGTAAGAATGAGTTACCTAATGAAATGAAATCAGTTTTAAAAAAAATAATTTGTACTACAGAGGTGGCATAGAAGAACAAAAAAGTGGCTTGTATGTGTATTTTCATATGCTTAATGAGGCTCAGAGGTGGCATGAGGGCAATCAAATTCATAAATTTATGTTGAGATTAATGTTTTAAATATAAAATTTTGAATACAGAAATGTTAAATGATTTAAAAAACTAAAAAGATACTTTAAAAATGAAACTAAACCTACCAGTAGGTGGCAGCAAGACACTGATTTAATTACTGAATCATTCATTCATTTGATTTGTTCGAACAGCTGATTCATTCACGAGTAAAGCAAGTGACTATCTTTATGATTGGAAAATTGAATCACTGACTCAATAGATTTGTTTAAAAATGCATGTTCATTCATAAACAAAACACCGCTGTGTTTGAATGGAGATGTGCAGCGGCTCAGTTGTAACTTGTTTCAAACTATTTTTAATGACGAAATACAGCAAAACCGGCAGTAGTGTTATAGTCAGTCACTTAATATTAACTTGTTCATTCAACTGTTGTATTAAATCAATATCTCATTTACAAACTCCCTTAAAAATCATTAAAAGCTGTCACTCATCTTAGTTTATCGCAATCTCACAAAGTTACATTATAATCAATGAAGCTGCACAATTAATCTCTTATTTACACTCTCTCTACACTTTGTTTATGAAAGGATTTGTGAGATAAGTCTATGATACATTACTCAACGTTGCAAAATCTCGTAGAAACCTTTGAAGCTCCCCTCAGCACAAACACAAATATGCTGATCGGGTCATTCGCACTGGTGCTCCTAAATATTTTTTCATAGTCCCACACAGTAGTTTTCGGTTGCACAGAGAGATTTGACACGGAAGATTGGAGTAATGGCTGCTGAAAATTCAGCTTTGCATCACAGGAATAAATTGCATTTTAAAATATACTAAAATGAACAACATTAATTTTAAATTGTGGTAATATTTCACAATGTTACAACTTTTTTTTTTTTTTTTTTACTATATTTTTGATTGATTTGGGACTTTCTGAATGGCAGTGTATGTTTTTGATGTATATTGATTATATTTTTATGTTTGTTGTAATGGTTAGTTTTTTTAAATTTGTGATCCTGGAACACAAAACAAGTCATAAGGGTCCTTTTTTAAATGAGATCTATACATCATCTGAAAGCTAAATGAATAAGCTTTCCATTAATTCCATTTCCATTATGGTTTGTTAGGATAGGACAGTATTTGGCCAAGATACCACTGTTTGAAAATCTGGAATCTGGGTTTGCAAAAAATCAAAATACTGAGAAAATCGCCTTTAAAATTGTCCAAATGTAGTTCTTGGCAATGCATATTACTAATCAGAAATTAAGTTTTGATATGTTTAAGGTAGGGAATTTACAAAATATCTTCATGGAACATGATCTTTACTGAATATCCTTACCAATTATCCTTATATGATTTTTAGCATAAAAGAAAAATCGATAATTTTAACCCATACAATGTATTGTTGGCTAATGTTACCTGTGCTACTTATGACTGGTCCTGTTTTAGTAGAAGAAAGCAAACAAATGAGGCATGGTTTGAATGTGACTCTTTCCTAAATAAGTACTGGAATCTTTTTTTTTTCTTTCAGGTTTCTGTTCACAGACTATAACAGATTATCCAGTGTTGGTGGCGAGACGTCCATGGCTGAAATGATCGCTACTCTCTCGGATGCCTGTGAGAGAGAGTTTGGCTTCTTGGCCACCAGACTTTTCAGAGTCTTTAAAACTGAAGACACTCAAGGTAAAAGCCACTTAACCGTTCTCGATTGTCCAGGGACTATATAGCTAATTATAGCCTAGATTTGCTACATTACATATTGTTGTGACCTTGTCTACCCTCAGGTAAAAAGAAGTGGAAGAAGACATGTTGCATCCCATCCTTTGTTATCTTCCTCTTCATCCTGGCCTGCTTGATCATGGGAATGGCCCTGCTGGCGGTCTTCAAGGTGGATGGGGAAAACCAGACAGTGAACGCAGTCCTGGTTTCCATGGCGAGTGTTGTTGGTTTGGCCCTGTTGCTTAATTGTCGCACCTGGTGGCAGGTGACAGACTCAGTGCTGAACTCACAGAGGAAGAGGCTGCACAGTGCCGCCAACAAAATGCACAAGCTGAAAAGTGAGGGTTTTATGAAGGTTAGTTGGCAGGCTTCTGGGTAACTTATACATAGAGCTACATAGAGTCACACACAAGTAGTATTTGTATACAGCATCACAGAAGATCTTTTTTCACAGGTCTTGAAGAATGAAGTGGAGCTCATGGCGAAGATGGCCAAGACTATAGACGGCTTTACCCAGAACCAGACACGTCTAGTTGTCATCATTGATGGTCTGGACTCCTGTGAACAGGACAAAGTGCTACAGATGCTTGACACGGTGAGCACACCAGTGTTGTTAATGTTAACTTAAACTAAAACAATTAAATATAATTTTCAGTTAATTGAAATAAAATGACTAAAATACCAACAGAAAATCTAAAAATAAATACAAATTCAAATTATTAATAACTTTTATAATAGTGTATAAATAATACAAAAAAACACTAGTTTACAGAAGCCTCAGTCTGACTATTAAGCATCATTCATCTATTTCTGGAACAGTCTGCCTTTTGAATTATCATTTGCCATGTAATCTCTAATAAAATCTTAAGTCTGCGCTGTCATGTGCAGTGGTGCCTTCAAGCTGATTAAATTATTTGAAAAACAGTGGTCTCCTTGAACTGGCTTCTCTGCTAGTCTAAGAAAAAAGACTGAACAGACACGTTTTTTTTTAGTGATAACCAATAGCATCCCTAATCTATTTAGTTAATTGTATTGAGACCCTGATAACAGTCAGTGGTCCTGTTCTGAATAAAATTATTTTATTGTACAATTAAAATGTGTGGATATTAGATACTGACTTCTGAAACTGGAGTAAATCCTTAAAATGCGTTTTAGTGTGTACGTTTTTGTACATTTTGTAAAAATGTCCCTGTAAAATTTGTTCCTCTAAACAGGTGAGGGTGCTGTTCTCCAAGGGTCCATTCATCTCCATCTTCGCCAGTGATCCTCACATCATCATCAAAGCTATAAACCAGAATCTAAACAGCGTGTTGCGTGACTCCAACATCAACGGGCATGACTATATGCGCAACATTGTCCACTTGCCCGTGTTCCTCAATAGCCGTGGCCTCAGCAGTGCAAAGAAGATGTGTGCACCCACTCCTGCTAATGGAGATGCTGGGAACTCTGAGGGTTTGTATCAGCATGGGATGAGAGGTTAAAATAAAATAGGACGTCTTGTGTTTCAAATAATGACTGACTATTAAAGGAAGTAGTCTTTTTTTGTCTTTTGATATACACTACTGTTCAAAAGTTTGGGATCAGTACGATTTTTAAATATTTTTTAAAAAGAAAAACATTTTTTCTCACCAAGACTGCATTTATTTGATCAACAATAGACATTAAAAACAGTAATATTGTGAAATATTATTACAACTTAAAGGATTATTTCATTTCCAGAACAAAATTTTACAGATAATGTACTCACCCTCTTGTCATCCAAGATGTTCATGTTTTTCTTTCTTCAGTTGTAAAGAAATTATGTTTTTTTGAGGAAAACATTTTAGGATTTCTCTCCATGTAATGACTTCTGTGCTGCCCCTAAATTTGAACTTCCAAAATGCAGTTTAAATGCAGCTTCAAAAAGCTCTAAACGATCCCAGCAGAGGAAGAAGGGTCTTGTCTAGCGAAACGATCAGTTATTTAAAAAAAAAAAATTACAATTTATGTACTTTTTAATCTCAAACGCTTGTCTTGTCTAGCTCTGTGTGAACTTCTTTTTTCAGTCATGACAGTTAGGGCATGTCTAAAAACTAAAAATCTCATTTTCTCCTCCAACTCCTACATCGCTGCAGAACTACCGACCCAGTGTTTACAAAGTGAACATGTAAAGAATATCAAACATCCTTTACAAAAAAAGGTAAAACAGCGATGTAGGGCGATTTTGAAGTTGGAGGAGAAAATGAGACAGGAGTTTTTAGATGTACCCTAACTGTCATGACCGGAATAAAACCGTTCACACAGAGCTAGACAAGATGAGCGTTTGAAGTTAAAGAGTTTATAAATTTTGTTTTTTTTTAAGAAAATAACCCATCGCTTTACAAGATAAGACCCTTATTCCTCAACTGGGATTGTTTTGAGCCCTTTGAAGCTGTAATTAAACTGCATTTTGGAAGTTCAAGTTTGGTGGCACCATAGAAGTCCATTACATGGAGAGAAATCCTGAAATGTTTTCTTCAAAAAACATAATTTCTTATCGACTAAAGGAAGACATGAACATCTTGGATGACAAGGGGGTGAGTACATTATCTGTAAATTTTTATTCTGGAAATGAACTAATCCTTTAAAATAACTGTTTCCTGGTTTAATGTGTTTTAAAATGTAGTTTTTTTCTGCAATGGCAAAGCTGAATTTTGAGCAGCTATTACTCCAGTCTTCAGTGTCACATGATCCCTCAGAAATCATTCTAATATGCTGATTTGGTGCTCAAGAATATTTTTTATTTTTATCACAGTGGAAAACCATGATATAGTTTTTTGGGATTCTTTTATAACTAGAAAGTTTGAAAGAACAGTATTTATTTAGAATGGAAATCTTTTACATTATAAACGTCTTTCATTTCTGATCAACTTCATGCATTCTTGCTGAACAATAAAAAAAGTACTGACCCCAAATGTTTGTATGGTAGTGTGCAAAATGTAGCCAAACATATCTTATGTTTTATGCCAACAAAGTCTCCAAACCACATTTCTTTAACCCTGCTCTGACCAACATGTCCTTTCATGTCAGTTTTTATATCTTTGTTGCAAGTCAATTGCTGAATGACAAAAATCACAGACAATCAGAGCATATTTGGTGGTGCTTGCAAAGCAAATTTCTTACAATTTTCTTCCGCTGTAGGTTGGCATGAGGAGTTGGACAGAAAGTTGTCCCAGAACAGCCTGGGTGACCAAACCAAGTTTGGCAGTAAGACGACTCTTAACCGCAGGGTAAGCTGATAAATATGCTGCTTTATGTCAGAAGGCTACATATATTATAATGATTCTGTAATTAATTACTCACCCTAAATGTCGTTCCAAACCTGTGAGACCTTCGTTCATCTTCAGAACACAAACCGAAGATATTTTGATGCAGTCCAAGAGCTTTCTGACCCAGTGCAAATTAAAACTTTCAGACGGCTCAGAAAGGTAGTAAGGACATCGTTAAAATAGTCCATGTGACATCAGTGGGTCAACTGTAATGTTATGAAGCTACGAGAATACTTTTTCTTTGCAAAGAAAACAAAAATAACTTTATTCAACAATTTCTTCTCTTCCGCGACAGTCTCCAATGCACGTTTACAAGAGTGTTATTACCTTTCTGGACCTTTTGAACATTTCATCAAATCTGCAGCTCTCAAATTTAATCAAAAATATCTTAATTTATGTTCCAAAGATGAACGAAGGTCTTACAGGTTTGAAACGACATGAGGGTGAGTAATTTATGGCAGTTTTCATTTTTGGGTGAACTATCCCTTAAATAGTTATGTGATAGTAACTTTATCTGATGTTTGCAATAGCATGATTTGAACTTCAAAGACAAATTATATTGTTCGTCCTCTCTGGCAATCCCATGGCTTGTGTTTGTGCAGTTTGTCTGGCTGTAATCCAGTGACAGTAATGTTTGACCACATGATATGCTCATATCACAAAATGCTTCCAAATGTCTCCCTTGACATTTTCCTTCCCTGTATTCCTTAATGCTATTGATTTTGAATAATAAGCGTGATTTAAACGTATCCGATCTCTCCTCAGGATACTTATCGCCGTCGACAGATGCAGAGGTCAGTCACGCGTCAGATGTCATTCGACCTCACAAAACTGCTCGTCACTGAGGACTGGTTCAGTGACATCAGCCCTCAGACAATGAGGAGGCTCCTCAACATTGTATCAGTCACAGGTCAGCATTCAATCTTGAAGGCCAACATGTTCCTAAAATGATTGCATGTTATTTTAAAGAAAAACATTTCTTTGTATAATCTTTAATCAAACTTGGTCTTACTCTGAAACAACTTTCCGTTTCCAATGACATCACTTGAGCTATTAGGTAATGTTAACCAATAAGCAAAGGGGTTTAGTCTAGTTGTTTAGTCTGGTTTGTAATGGCCACCTTTCATGATCCAAATGAAACGTTTCTTAATTGACCCAAATTTCCTGTTTAACTCTGCACCAATTCAGATGTTTGCAACATGTTTTTCAAAATGGCAGAATTATACTCCTGTACAAACATTTACAGTCAGTAATTAAAAAAATAAATAAAAGGAATGAATTTTTTTTTTTATTCAGCAAGGGCACATTATATTGATCAAGTGGCAATACAGACATTTATAATGTTACAAAAGATTTATTTTTCAAATAAATGCTGTTATTTTGAACTTTTGATTTATCAAATAATCCTTTAAAATGTATCACTGTTTCCTCAAACATATTAAGCAGCGAAACTATTTTAAAGATTGATAATAATAAAAATGATACTTGTGAACCAAATTAGCGTATTAGAATGATTTCTGAAGGATCATGTGACACTGAAGATTGGAGTAATGGCTGCTAAAAATTCAGCTTGCATCACATAAATAAATTACATTTTAAAGTCAGAGTTCATACAAGGTGCTTAAAGTGCTTGAATTTGACTTTTTGAAAAAACCCTTGAAAATAGCAATATTTCTAAAGAGGTACTTGAAAATTGCTTGAATAATTGAAAGATGCTGTTTCTATGAAATAAGTGTTTAATTTTTTCAATAAGCACATATCATTTCACCCCAAATTTATGCAATTTAAAAAACAATACATTTTTCGCTTCTTTCAGTTAATGTCATAAAACTAGACATGGACATTGCTTGTAGTGAGTTTAAAAAGCACATAGTGATGGATGAAACTGAGCTTTTCGAAACTCCGAATCAGTTTAACCATTGGATCACAAAATGATTCACTGTTTCTAAGTGCTCCGATTGGATCGCTTATCATTTGATTTCGATCGGGACTTCGGAGTAGGTTTGCGAATCATTTCACTTAGGTCGGAACTTTGCGTATTGCTAATCATTTGATTCAGATCATAATGGGTTCGTGAATTATTTTGCGAATTGAATGATTCAAATCGAATGATTTGCAGTACGCGATTTGAAGTCCCGATCTGATGACTTTAGAGCTTGGATTGCGAATCATTTCATTCAGTTCCGGACTTTGGAGCATGTATGGCAAATCATTTGTTTCAGATCAGGATTTCGAAGTGATTTCGCAAATCTTCTTTTCTGATTTTTGTTTTATTGTTTTTCCTTAAACACTAGAAAACATCAAACCATTAAGGCAGTACAGTTATAAAAACAAAACAAAGGAAAAAGAAACTAAGTATACACAAATACAAATGTCTTAAGAAAATTAACCGTGGTTTTACTATAGTAAAAGTGTAGTATACTTTGTAATACTTTAATAGTGATACTTTGCATGTGCTTCACAGATTATTTTTGCCATTTGTTTTAGTCTATTTCTATTTATCTTTAGAATTTAGATTTTGAAAGAGAAGACATGGTTTGATAAGTGAGATCTGTGATTGATGTCCTTGAAAGTAAAAAAAGAATTGCTTGAAAAGTCCTTGAAAGTCCTGGAATTTCATTTTATGTTATTTGTACAAACCCTTTTTTTTTTTCTTTCTTTGTTTTTTGGGGTTTTGCTTTCAAATGTTTTTAATCAAATAAGTGCAGCCTTGGTGCGACTTTAAAAAAAATAAAAATAAAAAAAATGTAAAAAATCATACCAACCCCAAAGTTTTGAAGGGTTATAGTAGTCACTATAATGGAATATGAAGTTTTAGATCTGAAATCATAAAGTCTGAACATTCAGTACTCATGAAGTATGCTCCTCTTGTTTAGGCCGCTTGCTGAGGGCCAATCAGATAAGTTTTAACTGGGACCGGCTTGCATCTTGGATCAACTTGACTGAGCAGTGGCCATATCGCACATCCTGGCTCATATTATACCTAGAAGAGACAGACGGCATCCCAGATCAGACAACTCTGAAAACCATCTATGAAAGGTAGGGGCTTTTAACGAAACCACATGACTCTATTTCTGTTTTATAATGTCGTTATGTTATAACGTAGATCTTTAGAAAACTGCATTTGAGCTAACGCGGTTCCTGATGTTTCAGTTTCACAACAGACTTTATCGCGGTAGTTTTGCAGCTCTTTCATAATGCTATTAGGTTGCCAGAAACACACTGTTGTTTTAAACTTGAGATCAACAGCTCAGATCATTACTAATCCGTACAAGAAAGTTTTTTTATCAGTGTAATCTTATGTAATGCATTTGTCTTGTAAGATTTTTTTGTATGTAGTTAGTTCATTAGCCCATTAGGGTCCTAGAGAAAAATGTCTCCTTTGAGAAGCTTCCTGGAAAGGAATAATGGGAGGCCACAGAATGTCAGATGAAGCCAAAGAAAGCTTGTCCAGATCATTAGATAGGCTTCCCTACGGTGATTAGTCAGATGATGCTATTCATGTAAGACTTGTGTCACTGCATAGATATTGTCTTGTCGTCAGATATAAAATGGTTATGGAATATACTGACTGCGTTTGTGTTGTTTACTTCTTTACATAAGCTACATAACATCGCTTCGAAGATCTTGTTGTACCCAAATATAAAGAGAGAAATAAATGCATTCGCGGCATGGGTGTATTCTGACATTTTGAGGGGTTTATAGAGCATTTTTGAAAACCCCTAGGTCTGTTTAAGTGGAAACATATGAAGTTTGTGGTTCTATGAAGAGGTTTGGCGTCCAGAACATCAGTAATATTGCTGTATTGTGTTGATACTGGCTGTCTGCACACTCCTTCCACTCTTAAAGCAGCTCATGCCCCAGAAACACAAAATGAAATGAAGATATTGTACTGCTAATGCTGAGTTATATCAGCATCATTTTCATTTTCAGTAAAACCATCATGACTTTGTTTGATCTGGCAAGGCTCGGTGTAATTTATGCCAGGGTATGTTAAAACCAGTCATTCTCACAAGACCTGCATTGTTTTAGTATAAACGTGATGGACGCTCAACACATGCTAAAGTAACTTTTACAAACCTTAAAATATTAGTATTGTCTCATGTTTCTCAAGTTGTATCTTTCATGTACTGCCTGACAGGATCTCCAAGAACATTCCAACCACTAAAGATGTGGAGCCTTTGCTGGAGATAGATGGTGATGTCCGTAGCTTTGAGGTTTTCCTTTCTTCCCGAACTCCAGTGCTGGCGGCTCGAGACATCCGCACCTTTCTCCCCTGCACTGTTAATTTAGATCCAAAACTCAGAGAGATTATTGCAGGTAAATGTCTTTCTTTAAAACAACTCACATTTAAACCCGAACTACCTAGCCCCTGTCTGACAGCTTTATTTTTATTTAGTTTTATTTTAAAAGTATTTATTATTTTTTTTGGTAATCTGTGATTGATTTTTAAATGTATTTTTTTGAAATAGGAATAATTTTTAATATGTCTATATTAATATTATATTTTAATATGTTTATTACATATTGACAACTTTGCAATGCTGTAACTCATTCTGGCTTGTATTTTATTTGATTGAAATAGTAATTATTTTTTAAAAACATGATTTTATTTTATGTTTATTGCATATTGACAGCTTAATTTATGTTAAATTTGCAACACTGTCATTGTGCTTTGTATTTTTAATTTTATTTTATTTTAGTGAAGTGCAATTATTATTTTTTAATAATATGCTTATTACATATTGACAGCTTAATTTATGCTAAATTTGCAACACTGTCACTCATTCTGGTTTTTATTTTATTTTATTGAAATAGTAATTAGTATTTTTTAATGTTTGTTATTGTCTTTTTTAATTTTGTTTATTGCATATTGACATCTTAATTTATGCTAAATTTGCAGTGCTGACACTCAATCTGGTTCGTATTTTATTTTATTGAAATAGTAATAATTATTTTAATATTATGTTATTGTCTTTTT
>JAHKKF010500960.1:0-12055 GCA_019740295.1 Labeo calbasu
AGAATCTGTCTTCCATAGTTTCGGATCTGCTGCTGCTCCAAACCCTGGATCTTTTTGGGATTGCAGTACTTCTTCAGAAAGGGCTCTTTGGGCTTCACCTGAAGGATCGACAAAATTCAAGATAGAATTAAAGCTGCATCACCACCACACATAGCTTTAGGAAAACAGCGAACGGTGAGCAATAAGCATTTAAAGTGGTAAATATAGAAGAAATATGTCAAAGTCATTTATATGTGCCAAACTTCCTGCTGCCATCTGGTGGCGCTATGACTATAACTGGATACTGGCATGTAGATGCCTTCAGGCCAGCACTTTTATCAAACTTTGGTGTAAAACAAGTAAAAAATTTCCTGTTGCCAGCAGGTGGCACTATTAGAACAGAAAACTGGCCTTGATGTGTTCAGGCCTGAATTCTTATCGAACATGTGAACGTGGGCAGATCAGACATCGTATGGCTGAGTTACAACACCTATTCCTATTGCAAAACATCGAAATTTGACAGGCCGCCACAGACACGCCCTTCAACGAAAACTCTAGATCTTCGCAATTTACAGCCACAAAGGGCTTTAGATTAGACTGACCAAATCTGGTGTTGATCTGTTTAAATCTCTAGGAGGAGTTTGTTTAAATACAACGCCTGAAAATGGCACAAAACTTGCTGAGAAAATGAAAAATAACAGACTTCCTGTTGGGTTTCGGACTTCGTACCGAGAGACTTTTTTGTAGCTATTCGTGTGTTACATGTGTCTGCCGAATTTCGTACATGTATGTGAAATATAGCTTGAGGGGCACTTGTTGAAATTTTTATAGGTGGCGCTATTGAGCCATTTTGACACGCCCACTTCTGAAACCCATATCAGATGTAAATTTTCACCAATTTTAGCATGTGCAAAGTTTCATGAGTTTTCGAGTATGTTTAGGCCCTCAAAAATGCGATTCATTTTGGAAAAAAGCAGAATCTGAGCAATTCCAATCGGTTTTTCGCATCACGCTCGGGCCCTAATTATAAGAAATACAAGTATGTTAATAATAGTAAAAAAGCAAACCTTGCAGATGTGATCCCTAAGTGTTCCTTTCTCGCTGAAAACTCGAATGACTAGAGCCGACGATTCACTGGTTGTAGCGAAACTGACGGGTGAGATGTTTGAATGCTATGGAAAAATACAAAAACAGCAACAGTCAGATACATACAATCACTTCAGACTGGATTTTTGAATGTTTATGTCCATGCAAAAGACAATTTCGGGTTGAAATTAGAATTTGGGTCTTCAGCATGTTTTCCCATGAGCCTCGTGGTCAGAAATGACTGTGTCATGCCTTCCTGATTAACTAGGTGCATGTCGGTTGGATTGCTTTAGTCTGCTCATCTGGAATGCAGCTGTCAGATGAACTTTTCCATATGACTGCTCATCTGTCTTCAAGTAACCCTTTTTTTAACTGTATCATATTGAATGTTAACTAAAACTAAAACTATTAAGAATATTTTTGATATATTTCTGAAATAAAGCTGAAATAAAATAAAATATCAGTTTAAGATGAAAAAAAAAAAACCCTAAGATCTAAAATTGAAAAAAACAAAAAACAAAAAACAAAAAAACTTTCATCTAAAATTGATATTTTATTTTATAAATGATCTATAATACACTAACACTCTACAGTTTTTAAGATTTTTAATGTTTTTTTTTTTTGAAGAACTCTCTTCTGCTCACCAAGCCTGCATTTATTTGATTCAAAATATGGCAAAAACAGCAAAATTGTGAAATATTTTACTACTATTTAAAATAACTCAGGATCATGTGACACTGAAGACTGGAGTAATAATGCTAAATATTCAGCTTTGAAATCACAGGAATAAATTACATTTTAAAATATAATCAAAATAGTACGTTTTAAATAGTAAATATATTTTAAAATTGTACTATTTTTTGCTGTGCTTTGGACCAAATAATTTTTTTAATTATTATAAATTACGTTAAATTTTTAAAGTTTTATGCCTTCCTATTTAACAACAACATGCATTCTTTTCCATTGTTGTACACTTTTATTACTTAAACATACCTATATCACACATTTAATTATGTATATTTATAGTTTGCAATTTAAACACTGCGTTTTTATGAAATATGTTAATCTACTAAATCTAATAAAATTAAAATAATGAAAGAACCCTGCAAACTGGTGATGTTTAATATATTAAACCTAAATAGTAATAGTAACATTTAAACAAACAAATAATAAAAATGACAAAAGCGGATAACAGGATTTTTAGTTCTAATTTAAAGTTTTAGTTTTATAGTTTTAGTAAACTTCAAATTAGAACGGCTAATTCAAAAATATGAATAAAAACTAAACTGCATGCTTGTATTACATTCAGAAATAAACTACAAAAAATAAAAGCTAATTCAAAAATATTAATAAAAACTAACTGTAAAACATTTTGTAAAATAGGTTTTACAAGAAAATACTATTTCAGTCAAGATTTTAAAATGTTTCATTCAAAATGTTACTTGTGTTTTTGTAATTAATTGTTAAGTTTACCAGCAATTTCTGGGTCAAAAATTCTTTCTACACCAAATTTGTCAAGGGGTGGATTTTGTTCTGGTGTCTACATGATTTCCATCGCATGTTAACGGAGTCTTTTGTGAAGATGTGTTTCTCTCAGTGATCTGCTTAATCTCGCTGTACGGCTGCTGACGTATAGGAAGCAGGAAAAACAAGAGCACATGACGGCGTTCGCACACAAAACATCCAAACATTCGGGTCCGTTCACAAAGACAGGCTCTTTTAGCTCATTCCTGACAACGTGTCGACTCTGCTTAAAGCGATAGCGCACCAAAAAATGAAGATTACCCCATGATTTACTCACCCTCAAGCCATCCTAGATATATATGACTCTCTTCTTTCAGACGAGTATAATTGGAGTTATATTAAAAAATGTCCTGGATCTCTCAAGTTTTATAATGGCAGTGTATGGGTGTTGAGATTTTGAAGCCCAATAAAGTGCATCTATCCATCATGAAAGTGCTCCACACAGCTCAAGGGAGTTAATAAAGGCCTTCTGAAGTGAATCAATGTGTTTGTGTAAGAAAAACATCCATTATTATAACTGTATGAACCATAATCTCTAGCTTCCGCTAACTGTCGTACGCTAGAGATTACGGTCCATTAAGTTTTAAATATGGATATTTTCCTTACACAAATGCATCGATTCACTTCAGAAAGCCTTTATTAACCCCCTTGAGCTGTGTGGAGCACTTTCATGATGGATGGATGCACTTTAATGGACTTCAAAATCTCAACACCCATTCACTGCCATTATAAAGCTTGGAAGAGCCAAGACATTTTTTAATATAACTCAGATTGTATTTGTCTGAAAGAAGAAGTCATATACACCTATGATGGCTTGAAGTTGAGTAAATCATAGGGAAATTTTTATTTTTGGGTGAACTGTCCCTTTAACAGCTTTGTAGAATAGACTCACAGACAAAGTTGGAAGCAGCTTCATTGCAGACTGGAGATCTTTGTCGGACAGGAACTTATCCGGACCCAAATCCACCTGTAATTGACAAAGAAACGTATTTTGGTCAGTACAAAGGTCACACAATGCTAATTATAGAAGAGAATGAACACAAATATGTCAGTAGAGATTAGTAGGTTAGTTAAGTTCTTTGTGCTGCCAAACAAAGTGGCGTTGAATGCGATCAACAGGAGCGACTTCATCAGGGTTACTCAATAATGGGAATGAAACAAGTTGAGGGTCAAAGTACTGGATTAACAGGGCAAGAGTATCCAAAAAAAGGTTTTGGACTGCATTTTTATGAGTCAATATGAAACTTACCCAGCTTAACACTTGTTTGTCTTTGGGCTGATCTTTGTCTTTGACTAAGAAGTACCTCTTTCGCAATCTCCAGCCTATGACAAGAAAGATATTGCATGACTGGATAAATTCCATGTATGAATGTCACATTTCAAAGCAATATTAGAAAATAAAAACTAGGGCTGTCAAACGATTAATCGCATACAAAATAAAAGTTTGAGTTTGCCTAATATATGTGTGTGTAATTATTATGTATATAAAAATACACACAAATTAATGTATATTTTTAAGAGAAACATGTTATTTATGTTCAAAATATTGTGATTTATATATAATATAAATTATATAAAAATTATAATAAATACACATACTTGTAAATATGTTTTAAATATATACATTGTGTTTGTATTTATATATACATGATTACACACAGTACACACACATATATTAGGCAAACATTTACTTTGTATGCGAATAATTGCGATTAATCGTTTGACAGCCCTAATAAAAACATTATAATTTGTAGCATTAATTTAATCAAAGCACATTTTCTTTAAATTTTCATTACTGTAAAAACATTTTTATATATATATACTATAACACTGATAAAAAAAATATATGTCTAAGAAATATAAATTTTATAAGAAATAATTCTGAAATTATATAGCATATTTTGCATTACAGTAATGATAATGAGATTTTCATTTTGCATTACGGTAATGACAATTCGCTTAATTTTTAGTAAAATAATCCTACAGGAAAAAGTCCTACAAATAACCTTCATTTTCTTTAAACCAACTATAATTTCCCATTTTCCTTTTAATTTTGGGGTGAAATGAAGTAGTTCAAGGTAAATGTTAAAGCTTTGTTAATGAATCTCTCTCTAAAAGAAAATAAGAGCAGGTTTCTTCTCAAATGTCTTAGCTGTGAAACTCGGCTTGTATTTAGAGAATCAAAAATTTCCCATTAGCCTCTGAAATCCATCAAGTTGTCAAGAACACTAAATGTGTCAAAGTGAACCAACGCCTGACGCTATATATATAAACTGAGTCACTGGAAGAAACAAATCAATAAAAGTAAAATCATTAACTTTTATGGTTGTGACGTATCAAGGTTGACAGTGTAACCATTTATGGTAAATGTTAAAGCCAATTCTGTCCCATATAAACAATGAAAACAAATAAATAAAATATCATTTTATAAAATAGCTTACAATACAATATAAAATAAAACTGGAAGGAAGTAACTGAACTGCTTTACTCACCAATGTCTTTTAACGGCTCAATAACTTCCCATTTTGGATCGGATCTGAAGAACATGGACACCTGCTGTAAGGCTATTTCTGAAAAAGGATTGAAAGGGAGGATTTAACAAACAATTTTGATGCAAAAACACATTTTCTAGTGTTATAGCCTGGTTGCATTACCTGTGTAGTTTGCGGAGTAATTGTTAGTGTCGAGAAACTTTTTAACCAGCTCACAGCTGGAGAGGATGTGGTGACGTGTGATGTAGTTCAGATAGGCCTGAAGACCCTTCTGCCGCTCGGCTATAAACTCTCGGTCCATGTTTCCTAACAGCTTCTTAGGAGGAAGTGGCAGGTTGAGGCCGGAGATCTGTGAACACAGAGAGATTGACTCATAGTTACTCTTTCACTTATGGGAAGGCTAATGTTAAAAGCTTTTTTGAGGACTCAGCAAGAGTGAATCATTGGCGTTCAAACGACGTGCAATGCTATTCAATTTATTTTGAAACAGCAGCTGTCAAACGCTTATACGGGAACTGATGTTTTTCCAACGCAGGCTTGTTCTAGTGGTCCACTTACCAGTAAACTATTATTCAGCATGTCAAAATCACTGTATCGCCGGATGACCTGCGAAAATCAAAACTAAAATCAATCACTCTGACAAGTTCAAACATGAGAGAGAGATAGAAAGACAGAGAGACAGATAAATAGATAGACAGACCGACAATAGATAAATAGCTAGAGATTGATGTATAGATGGTTAGACATATGGATAGACAGATGCATAGACGGACGGACAGACAGATGGATAGGCAGACAGAAGATGATGATAGATAGATAGATAGATAGATAGATAGATAGATAGATAGATAGATAGATAGATAGATAGATAGATAGATAGACATGCATAGACAGATGGACATGCATAGACAGATAGACAAACAGACATGGATGGACATGCATAGACAGAGGGACGGACGGACTGACAGACAGACTGATAGAGAGACTGACAGACAGACAGATACACAGACACATGGACAGACGAATAGACAGACGGATAGACAGACAAACATTCATAGACAGAGGAATAAACGGATAGACAGACAGACAGATGGATGGATGGACATGCATAGACAGAGGGACAGACAGATGGACAGACAGACAGACAGACATATGGATAGACAGACAGACAGATAGATAGATGGACATGCATAGACAGAGGGACAGACAGATGGATTGACAGACAGACAGACAGATAGATAGATGGACATGCATAGACAGAGGGACAGACAGATGGATAGACAGACAGACAGATGGATGGATGGACAGACAGACAGACATGGATGGACATGCATAGACAGAGGGACAGACAGACGGATAGACAGACATATGGATAGATGGACAGACAGACAGACATGGATGGACATGCATAGACAGAGGGACGGACGGACAGACTGATAGACAGATACACAGACATATGAATAGACGAATAGACAGACGAATAGACAGACAGACAGACATATGGATGGACATGCATAGACAGAGGGACAGACAGACAGATAGACAGACATATGGATAGATGGACAGACAGACAGACATGGATGAACATGCATAGACAGAGGGACGGACAGACAGACTGAAAGACAGATACACAGACATATGAATAGACGAATAGACAGACGGATAGACAGACAGACAGACACATGGATGGACATGCATACACAGAGGGACAGACAGACATATGGCAGACAGATAGTTCGCTAGACAGATAGATAGACAGACAAAGAGACAGACATATGGATGGACATGCATAGACAGAGGAATAGACAGACAGATAAACAACAGATAGACATATAGATAAACGGATAGACACAGACAGATAGACATGGATAGAGAGATGCATAGACAGATGGATAGACAGACAGACGATTAGACATATGGATAGACAGATGCACAGACAGACAGACTGAAGTTTATAGATACATAGATAGATACGCAGGCCGACAGAAGATGGACAGATAGAGAGATAAATTGACATACAGACAGAGAGATGGACAGAGAGATCTAACTCACAGTCCAGCTGTTGTCTGTAGAAACTCCCCTCTGTACACGAATGATGTACTCCTGTTAACAGAGAAAAACAATGATTACTGAATCCACAGCAGCAAATATACATTAAAACAAATAATAAAAAAAAAATAGTTTAGCTGCTCTTCAGCCCCCAAATCACCCTTAAAAACACCAACTAGTCCAGTCTGACTACTGGAAACCAGCCTAAACAAGCCCATCCTTTGTTATTTACTTCTTCTTCACAATATTGGGCATTCAAGAGACCAAAGTCATGTTGTCACGGATTTGTGGTTTTTACAGCTGAATTGTGAAGCAAGACCAGAGCAGGAAGTGAAAAGGCCAAATGTAACAGTCTCCAAAAACCCTTCAGCAACCTCAAACTGACCCTGACGCTGACAGCCACTTCTCATGCTTATTAATGTTTGACTCTCCTTCAAATCATCACCTAATAGTTTCCACAAGACTACAACAAGAGAAAAACCTCTCAGTTTCCATCCGCAACACTATTTCAGATCACATCCGTTCTTGTGGTTGATTGTTTTCACATTCCTCATATCTTAAGACACATGAACATTGTGACTTTCACCTCACAAGATAACATTAAATAGTTGATCATATAAATGATGATTGAGGTCAAGTTGTTCATTTACCCTGAATCTCCTCTCTCTTACTCTAAAATGAAAAAAAAAAAAAAAAATTTAACAAGCTGTAAAGTTTACGTAACTCAGAACTGAAAGCGGTTTACTAGATTGCACTTTCATACAGACGACTATGAGAAACGAACAGATGAATAAATGTGAAAGGAAACACTCGTATCTATTGTGGCTTCGGTTTCACAGCAAGAGGAAATGTCTTTCAGCACAAATGCAAATGATAAATTTTCAATTCCGCCTGTAAATCCACAAGAACGGATCCAGACTGGTTTACATGTCACATGAGATCTACAGTAGACAAGATCTTTTTTTTTTGTTAAATGCTTGTTTACTTTAATATGAATACATTTTTAAATTAATAGATTAAATCGAAATTAATTTACAAATGACTTTCTTGTAAAGTCAGTTATGTTCATTACATCACATTAAACGATGAGGCTGAACAAAAATTCATCTTATACTGACACTAAATGCGATTAATCTAATACTAATCAACAAATTATCTTACAACTAAACATCTACATTTTACTAAATTTACGCTATTCTTTTTTTACTATTGACACTGACATTAAACGACCAAACAAAAACTCATCTTATACCGACACTAAATGCAATTAATCTGATATTTATCAACAAATTATCAAGCAACTATCTACATAGTAAATGTTTCACTAATGACATTAACATTAAATGACTAGGTTAAACAAAAACTCACTATGCTATTAATCTAATACTAATTGACAAATTATCAAGCAACTATCTACATTTTACTAAATTTACCCTAATTTTTGACTATTGACACTAATCGACAAATTATTGAGCAACGAAACATCTACATATTATTAAATTTCCGCTTTATTTTTGACATTAACAATAAATGACTAAACAAAAACTCATCTTATACTGACACTAAATGCGATTAATCTGATACTAATCGACAAATTATTGAGCAACTACCTACATTTTACTAAATTTACTCAAAATTTTGACTATTGACATTAACATTAAATGAGTAGGCTAAACAAAAACTCATTTTATACTGAGAATATGCGATTAATCTGATACTAATCGACAAATTATCGCGCAACTATCTACATTTTATTAAATTTACTCTAATTTAATTTTATTTTATTTAACATTAACATTTTATTTAACATTAAACTAAACAAAAACTAATTTTATACTTACACTAAATGCAATTAATCCAACACATTTTAGTAAACTGACGCTAATTTGTGTCTACTGACATTAACATTAAACGACTAAACAAAAACTCATCTTATATTGACACTAAATGTGATTAATCTGATACTAAAAGACAAAAAAGTCGAGAAATAACGTTAAACGTCAAAAAACGACAGACAACATAACTTCACGCCCCTTTCAAACCTATTTTACCGACATTTAAACGCATATTTAGACTCGATGTTAAAGGTTTAACGGATCCACATCGGTCTAATCGACACCGTCCGCGTCTCGCTAACATGAACAGCAGTCCGCACGGCTCCGGTTGTTCTGTTTACCGTGTGTGACTGTAAACTCTGGCTGGCCTCGATCACGGCGATCAGCAGCACGGTGTCGTCCAACGGCGGCTTCCTGCCGGACAACGGCTGCGGCTGCTGCTCCATGAACGCCATCCCGGATCAAAACAACACCAAACAGCCCCGGTTCGACAGGGTTCGGTAACCGAGAGCCCGCCCCGGTCGGTAATGGGATGTGACGGTTCACCGCGCGTCTGTGCTTGTGACAACGTGGGAGAAACGAATCAGAAACTGCCAGTGAAATGTGACGTAGATGTTTTAGAGAAAAGGAGCTCGTCCACTCTGCACTGCGCACATTCGAGTGAAAACGAATGACGCCGCATTTTTGTTACACTACTAATGCTATATTTTGGCGTTGTTTATTTATGTAAAACACATATGTAAATGATTTACTTTTGTATATAATGTTTGTGTTGTGCTTTTCCTGCGCTAAAATGACAGAAAAAATAAGTGACGCCATGTTTTAGTCTATAGGCTACCATCAAACAGGAAACCTCATAGGGCTCACGGCTAAATTCAATCCTGTTATTTCTCGTGGGGGTCGGAATGAAATGAAACTTCACAAAGTGTCAAACAAACCATTTTCGACGTCATTTCCGTGCCTGTTGTTATGAATTTCAGTTTGCAGTTTGTAACACAAAAGTTGCATCTTTGCAAAGCCGCTAGCAGTGAAGCTAAATGTTGTGAAGGGAAAATCATGTGACCAGTCGGCGTGACATGTGACTCAATGTAAACAGCATTAGGTGAGTAGTTCTCGTTTCTGTGTTTTATAACTTATTTTATAACTAATAAGCAAATATTAGAGCACAGAACATGATAAATTCATGTATTTAATTGTTTTCACATGATGTGCAAACATAAAAAGCAAAGCCACATATTAAAACAGTGGTCTGAGGGGAAAAAAAAGTGTGTGTGTGTATATATATATATATATATATATATTAAAGGAATGAGGACAAAGACAAATGTTATTTGAAGCTCTTATGGAGAAGAACCTGGACGTTATACTGGAAAAAAGACTTTGTTTGAAAGAAAAGCTGAAATTTGCTGGTCGATTTCATGTAATTTGACCACTATTATGTTAACCTTTTTTCTTTTTTTTTTAAATTACTGTTTTAAATAACTATTTGAAAGGAACAGAAAATGATCTCTTTGCTGAGGTTGGACTCACCTAAGAACTAAGTCAAAGAGCTGTTTATTTTCCCACACTGTTTTTTATTCAAACAACTTCTCAGAGAACAAAAAACAAAGAATATTAAATTGCACGTTACATTTCAAAAGAACAAAAACAAGCAAGAAAAACATTTAATTCCTGGCAGGACATTTCGAACATAAACTGAACAGTGGCATTCACTCAAATTCCTCATGATTGTTGTGTGTCTTGCGGCATCATGACCATGACCTCCCCCTCCATGACCACTTTGTCTTTTACAGCACAGGAAACAGAAATAAAAGCGAAGGACATCTTGATCTTTTTGACCTCTGCTTCCGCCACAACCTCCTCTCCAATATAGAGGGGTGCCGGAAAGCGAATTTCCTGGTAGAGAAACACGCAGCCTTTGCCGGGCAACTTGGTCCCAAGAACTGCTGAGATCAGACCGTTAATCAGCACTCCATGAACAATGGGGGTCTCGAAAGAGGTCGTTTTGGCATATTCGGGGTCGAGGTGGAGAGGATTCGTGTCCCCCGTCAGCTCAGCAAAAAGCGCGACGTCTCCAGCACTGAATGTTTTGTTTAGTGAGGCCCGTTCGCCCACGTAAAGCGACCTGTGCCCTACTGTGAGGGATGCGGGAACCATCAACGCTGAGTTGACAAAACTGTATATATTTCTGCTGAAAAAAGTTCTTCTGAGAAAAAACGTCATTTTTTTTTTCCAAGGTATTTTTGTTAGGACATCAGCTGGTCTCCAAACTGAAGCTCACGGCTATTCCCGGACAACGCTAATAAAAACGGCGAAACCTGCAATGAGAGAAAGAAAATTAGAAAGAAATTTGCATTCAACACAGATATCTGTGACATGGATTAGAAGTTGAGTGGGGTTCAGTATATAAAACGAGATAAACAGCCGCCACTGTAACCGCCCATCTGCAATCTGACGCAAATTGCAAAGTACGCACTCTGGCTGACAGAATGCCAATGGTTGTGTTAAAATTGTGTCTAGTCATTCCTAGCAGGTCTACAATCAATCCACAAGCTTTTTACTGACATCTAGTGCCAATAGACTGCAAACTCAGAGCATAGTAAATATTTAATCAGCTTAAAGGAGAAGTCCACTTCCAGAACAACGATTTACAGATAATGTACCCCCTTGTCATCCAAGATGTTCATGTCTTTCTTTCTTTAGTCGTAAAGAAATTGTGTTTTTTTGAGGAAAACATTTCAGGATTTTTCTCCATACAATGGACTGATATGGTGCCCCGAGTTTGAACTTCCAAAATGCAGTTTAAATGCGGCTTCAAACGATCCCAAATGCAGTTGTAAATGATCCCAACTGAGGAAGAAGGGTCTTATCTAGCAAAACGATAAAATGCAATTTAAATAATTTTTAATCTCAAACGCTTGTCTTGTCTTGCTCTCCCAAAACTCTGTGTATTATGGTTCAAGACAGTTAGGGTATGTTAAAAAAACTCCAATCGTATTTTCTCCCTTAACTTCAAAAATCATTTCAAAATCATCCTACATCGCTGCAGAAGTACCGACCCAGTCTTTGCAAAGTGAACATGCAAAGAAG